>CM060962.1:231509521-231667021 GCA_030765045.1 Tenodera sinensis | reverse complement strand
CTATAGCTTATGTAGTCCTGTTTACTCTGTGTGACTTTTGAATAACCCGTAAACCGTAAGACATAGACAAAATCTTACTCTAGAAAGAATGTAGATCTCGCTAAAACACACAATTTATGCCTCAATACATATTTTGTAGAGTGAACCATTTCCGAGATATTCCTTGTTATTTGTGTCAGGTTCGGTAAACTTAAACTTTTCGTGAAATGGAACATCGTTGTTCATTTTTTATATGTTAAGCTTGTAAAGAGAACGGGATCTCAAAGCTTGAAAGACTTGACTATCGCTCAGAGTCTACTGTATTCTAATATTCCCCTTGTACCTACACGGAAATGAGCAATAAGTTAATTTGTACACATGTTTATCTCAACTAGCACGAAGAAGATATAGGAATAAGCGTTTGGAGGAATGTCAGTACAAGAGTAGAGAAAGTCATGTGAGTGCAACACATCAGCTTTTTACTTTCTCTACTATGTATAGTATAGTAGAGGAAGTATTTATTTATTTCACCGGAAATGTGTTTTGAGACCCCCTGAATCCAAAAAGAAATCATTTTTAGAAAAAGGTTCCTGTGCCTGTGTTTGTCTGTGTCAGTCTGTGGACAGCATAACTCAAACGATAAGTCGGTTAAGAACCAAATTTGGAATTTGAGTTTAAGTTCTTTCAAGGATGCGACCCGAAGATTTTGAAGAAAATTGCTTCACCCTAAATTACCCTTTATATGGAAAATTTTTCGAAAATTTTGATTTTCTTCAAAAATTGCACTAACGATTTTGATTAGAATGCCATATGTATGATCTTTTATGGCAAATGAAACGTATATCGTGAACTTTCTGGCTATAGCCACTCTGGTCGTATTTATTCTGGATGGCTTTTGTATAACTGGTAAACCGTTAGAGATAGACCAAATCTTACTACACAAAATGTAGATCTTGCTCAAATATATAATTGATGTCTTGATATGTATTATACGTTACAAAAACCGGAAAGTTTGCCGTTTAATATGCGGATTTCTATTTGCAAATATAAAGCGTTACAATATTAAACGCCACTTTGATCAGAAGCATAAATCAAACTTAGAGATATTTATTTACAATTTCAAAAGATACTTTCTGAACACTTGTATTTGAAACATATAAAAGGGATAGTATGTGTTTAGTGGTTCAGTTTCTTATGAGTTTATTTAATATATTTCGTGTTTCACAGTTGGAACATCACATTAAATTTAAAACCAAACAGTCTATTGTGTTGATCAAGTAGTTTTAAAATATTTTATGGATAAATAACAATGTAACTTTACTGCTTTATTTATTGTGAAAGAGAAACAATTTAGTATGTTAATCATAAGGCAGCGTAAGGATATTACGTGCATAAGATAAAGGAAAATCATGTAATTTGCCTAACCACAGTAATAATTATTGTATGCAAAATATGTTTAACATAAACAAAATAGTTAATAACAGCGTAGAAACTTTTGCTACCGCGCAAATGGAAAGACACCACCAATGCACTGTTGTACCCAAATAACCTTCGTCACCCGGCAAGAGAGTGTGGGGTGGGTAAGGCAAGTTCAATCGCTACCTCTCCTCTCTGGCCATGCCTGTTTTAACGAGATCTACGTTTTTTGTATAGTAAGATTTAGTTTATCTGTTACGGTTTACCAGTTATGCAAAAGTCATCAGGAGCAAACAGGACTACAGAGCTATAGTCAGAAAATTCAAAATATGCATTTCATTTACCATAAAAATATCTTAAAATATAACATTTTAATCACAATCGTCAGTTATTTTACAAGGAAAGGGTAGCTTAGAATGGAGGAATTTTCTTTACAATGTTTGTGTCGCATCCAAACATAGATACCAACTATGGTTGTTAACCGACTTTTCGTTTTTGAGTTACGCTGTTCACAGGCAGACACACACAGACACATACAGACATCCACACAGAACCTTTTCCTAAAAATACTTTTTTTTAGATTCAAGGTGCCTCAAAACATATATTTCCGGTGAAATCTCGACATCGAATTTTTCCCTACATAGAGAGAATAAAAGGTTACTAAACGGCAGTCCTTCATTGAAATTGAAGAGAAAACGTACGAGTGTACAGAATTAATAAAGTACAAAATGCTACATTGTAGTTATTAACCCCGTACGCCGCACTTTAAAGACTAGTTGTGCACAACAATGCGCCTCCCAGGTGACCCAGTGTGCGGCGGTGCATTTTATCATTCCCCCAATGCCTTTTATGACCCTCCAGAACTGTCGCACTCCAGCGTTTGTTGCTTGCAAATTAGCTGAAGTGCTGCTTGCTGGGGCGGCTGGTAGTATATAGCAACACAAGTGTTACTCATTTCACTGACCCCTAACCACTAACAAGGCTTCATGTATCTTATCTTCTCTTCGATCTGCATCAAGCCCAAAGTTAGCACTGTACGTGCTGCTTCGTCTCTGCAATTACCTCTTATTGCGGTTTTCGTTCACTAAGCAAGGCAGCAAGTGAAATGCACTATCTGAAACACTCAATATGGCTATCTCTATGCACTCTCCTACCAACTTTTCTTACAAGTCATATATTCTCACAAAAGTTTATTAATTTATCTCACTTGTTTACTTTCTCTACTAAGTAGAAGTATTGTATTCGACCCAAAAATTCAGTGTCGAGATTTCACCAGAAATATATGTTTTGAGGCATCCTAAATAAAAAGAGGTTAGGAAAATGTGTGTATGTGTTTGTAGTTGTGTGTCTGCCTGGTATTTAAGTTTAATATCCTTCAAGTATATGACACGAAGATTTTGGAGAAAATTCCTCCATCCTTTATATGGAAAATGTTTAAAAAATTTTGATTTTCTAAAAAATTGCTAGAACGATTTTGATTACAATGTCATATCTTTAAGATATTTTTATGGCAAATGAAATGTACATTTTGAATTTTCTGGTTATACCCTCTTTACTCTTGATGACCTTTGGACAACTGGTAAAGCTTAAAAGATAGAGCATATCTTAATACACAAAAAACAGATCTTTTTAAAACACACAAAGTACGTTGAAATACATTTTTTGGTGTAGTGAACCATTTCGGAGATATTGCTTGTTATTATTATTTATTTATGCCAACTTTGTCTCTGATGTGAGACTGCCTTTGTGGTTTAGCGGGAGAAATGCGAATTGGTTGGAGAATTCAATGTCAATGTGGTGTTGCTCATATTTGTTTTTGCGATGAAGGAAAACCTCTGAAGACCGCGCATCCAAATCAAGTTTCAATTTTCCACCATCGGATTACTGAACCGATAAGCTGTCCATTACATGGAGGAGGGCTCGGACCTTCTATAATATTTGTACGCACAGAGAGACCATTTAGAGAAGAGGCATTGGTGGGTTCTATCTTAAGAGTGACCACGATTTTGGGTCTTCACGCAGCCGTTAATCACAATTCACGTTCTTTATGCAGCACTTGGAGACACGCAAAAGGATAAATGGGGATAGAACAATCTGATGACAAGGTGTAATTTCTAAAGCACGTGAGGCAAGGAGGAAGGTAAAGGAAAGAAAAACAGAAAAAAAAAAAAAAAAAAAGAGGTAGCAGATGGGTTTTTGTGAAGCCTCGGGAGTACAAGGAGAGAAGGAACGTAACGACAAAGACAATTTACGAGATTTGAAACTCTTTCTTTTCCGCGTTGCATTGTGTCCCCTTCAGCGGCACCACAATGGCAGCAAGGGTTGAAAATGCCAAGTTTATGAGACCATGAGCCGTGAACTATGGGAACCTGGTTCAGCTGCAGCTGGTCATGTGTGAACTTATTACATTTCAATGTGCAGATAACAAGAGGTAAAAAAATGTGTATGGAATCATTAGTTGCCAGCAGAACCCACACTTTCGTTTGTATTATTGTATTAAATGTGGATATTCTCTTTTCTTTGTCTCTCCCTCTCTCTTATCCTCTCCACTTTTCTCTCTCTCTTATCCTCTCCACTTTTCTCTCTCTCTCTTATCCTCTCCCCTTCTATCCCTCTCAGGGGGCTCATACGAATTACGTCAAGATCGTCCGCCCTGATTTTGGTATTTCCAAGTTTCCTTCAGTCCCGATAAGTGAAAAATGCCAGCAAAGTACGTTAAACTTAAGCCTGGAATATCTCCATCCTAGATTTTCACTCCTAATTATCAACTCAGTCACACTAATTGCAGTGACTTATGCAGTTAAAATGGCCATAAATGGTAAAGGTTGGAGGAGCCTCCTGTAAAACGGAACAGAACACCGCAAATAGGCCACAACGGCTCTTTTTGCTTCTTCCACGATCACTGGGAAGGAGGGATCAGGTGAGATACCGTAAGAACGACCAGAGCCAAATGAAAAACGGGTGCAAGTACGCATGGGGTTCCTAACGTTTCCAGTTCAAATGCATCTGATTCTACTGGTCCCACTCACAAGCCTCTAACCCTAGACGGTTCCTTCTAAGGAAGATCCGTGGTTCAAATCCCGGCTATGGCAAAGAATTTTTGTACTCTAATTCTACCCTTACCAATAACCAGATTTTCCCACCTCTGTGGAGTGGGGGTAGCGTGTCTGCCTCACATTCAAAAGGTCCCGTGTCCGAATCTCGATTAAAGCGAGGTACCGGATAAGGTTTTCAAAGGGGGTTTCCCTTATCCTAAAACATGAATATCCGGTAACCCTAAGCTCTATGGACCCCGGGCTCATTTGAGCATCATTTCACCCATTTTATTCATTGTCCGATACGATCTAACCCAGGCCTCGTTAACTCGTGATGCTAATAAAACTGTTGTATTTAGAAGGGGAACTTGTAGAGCATTAAAGGGAATAATTCACAGCTTGAGCGACCCTCAGATTGCTTACTTCCTAAAAATACAGTTATCAAAGCAAGGATTGCACTAACATGACTTTCTCTGCTCTTACACAAACTGTTCTTATAAATACTTATTCCTCTATATACTTAATGTTAATCAAGATAAACTTTTGCAGAAATTTTTATTCCAAATGTTTTGTAGGTGCAAGGGAAATATGGGATTACAGTAGGATTTGTGCGATGGTCAAATCCTTTAAAGCTGGTCCTATATGAAGGTTTTGCACGGCCAAGAGATAAAAAGTGAATAACGACGTTCCATTTAAAAAGCTCGCACAAATAAGTAATATTTGAGAGGTAGAATTGGAACTGAAAAACCCAATGCCACAGCTGGGATCTGAAACACAGACCCTCCGTACAAATATTATAGAAGGTCCGAGCCCTCCTCCATGTAATGGACAGCTTATCGGTTCAGTAATCCGATGGTGGAAAATTGAAACTTGATTTGGATGCGCGGTCTTCAGAGGTTTTCCTTCATCGCCAAAACAAATATGAGCAACACTTAGCCTTTTTGTCTTGGACTTGAATGAATGAATGGTTCTTTAAACTATACATGCAATTTACACAATGAGGTACTCCCTCTTGGAGTTCCTCATTTTTTGTTTCTTTCCCTTAAATTAACCCTGAAGTGGTGTCAATGGAGATGACTCCACGAAAAAGTGTGAGGCTCGTCGGGAGGTCCTTGTTCCTGGGTTCGATTCCTGGTCACTCTGAGAATGGGTTGTTCGTGGTTTTCTTTGGTTGGTAAGGCGAATGCTGAGGTGCCGTTCCTTCCAAAGGTGGAAAGCACAAAAGATCCGCGTTGGGTCGAAGTGTGAGGTCTCCCTCTGTTGCCAGGTCATAGGTCAATCCTGAATTGTTGGCACAAGTTGTTGCTGACATGTTAAAGAATATTAGATTCTTTGCTCCTAGTAGCCGAGTTACGCCACTTCAAATTCAGCAGTACTCCAACAATGGTGCTATGTACACCATGACGTCAGACACGATATTATGTGCGGCACAGTTCCCTATTCTTTTCCCACTTAAGCATATTTAGAATTGCTAATGAAGTGATTTATTGTAGTTTGTAAATATACGTCATCCTTTAAGGTTAAAAATGCATGGTGCATCAATGAAACCACATTCTTACAATGTACATTCACTTATTTATATAAATTAACAACTATATGGAATTATTACAAATAATATCTCAATTTACAGCATACAGGAAAACATTTCATTTCTTGAATATATCCCACATGACCTCCATTTGGGGAGAGCGGAGGTAACGTTAATCTGCCAACCTGGAATGCATAATACAAATAGATTTTCCCAACATCATTTTCTGGATTTAATTAGTTTCTCGTTAATATACTTTTTAAGCCCTACAGGGGAGTAGACAAGACAGTGTCATAGCACTGCTAAACTATCCGTGGCAGCTATGTCTCGACTCCTAGAGAATCAATTATTTATCTGCCGAGTTGCAGGCTTTATGGAAATCCCTAGCTTTCTCTGTCTTTGACCATTTTCTCGGGGTATTAGAAGAGGAGATTTAATTACGTCGTCTACAATCCCTTATGGAACTTATACTACGCATAAAGAAGTTAATACTTGTCCAGTTAAAGACTACAAAAGACATTTGTTGTTATCCGGGAGGAATTGAAGTAATTTGTAGGCTACATTTTTTCACGAAATAAAATATTTTCCTGCGTTGCATAAAATGACGCATTATTAACCTATTAAGTTAAAAAACAATTAAATTAACACCTACTGTATAATTGTAAAAATGTGACTTTAATGAATCACCCTGTACTTTGTCAAAACATATTGTGGCCAGCACATGGGGATTTGGGTTACCTGACTTAGTGCTTGTCTTTCTGTCTGTGTGGTAGTATTAGACAGGAAGTGACCTCCTGGATCTGGTAGCATTAGAAGTGTCCAGAACGTTACGACGCCCTGGAAAATAGGGAGTAGGGAGGGAGCTAAGGCAAAATATTAAGAGTCGATTTGGCACAACCGCTCTCTGTACTTTCTCTACTATGTATAGTAAAGTAGAGGAAGCATTGTATTCCACCCAAAAATTTGATGTCGAGATTTTACCGGAAATATGTTTTGTGGCCCCCCTGAATCAAAAACAAACATTTTTAGAAAAAGGTCCGTGTGTGTGTTTGTGTGTGTATGTGTGCCTGTGTGTGTGGGCATGAGTATTGGCAGACTTTTTTCTGGGGGGGGGGGGCACATGTTGGAAGTTTGCAATCAGATAATATTAAGTCATTATTTTACTGTCAAAATTTATAATATTTGTTGCAGATAACCATATTAATTTGTGCTCAATAAAAATTGTTCTTTACACCAAAATTAAAATAATAGTTTAATAGTCAGTAATTGGTTGCACAACTTCACCAACTTCCAAGGGGGTGGGGCGCAGCCGGGGGGGGGGGGGGGGCTTACCCTCCTTTCGCGACGCACATGTCTGGGTCTGCCTGTCAGGCTGTGCACAACCTAACTCAAAAACGAAAATTTGGTTAAAAGCAAAAGTTGGTATTTAATTCTAATGTCTCTAAAGGACGCGACACGAAGATTTTGAAGAAAATTCCTCCATCCTAAACTGACTTTACATGGAAAAGTTTTCGAAAATTTTGATTTTCTTGGAAATTGCTCTAACGATTTTGATTAAAATGCCATATGTTTGAGACATTTTGTATGACAAATGAAGTGTATATCTAGAATATTCTGGCTATAGCCCATGTAGTCCTATTTACTCTGGATGACTTTTGCATAACTGGTAAACCGTAAGAGATAGAGCAATCTTACTATACAAAAAGCGTAGATCTTGTTAAAACACACAATTTATGTTTGTTTGTTCGGTGAACCATTTCGAAGATATTGCTTGTTATTTGTGTGAGTTTTGAAGAACATACTTCTGTCAAATGGAACATTGTTATTTATTTTTATATGTTAACCGTGAGAGAGCAGAACTTGAAAGAGCGGAATTTGAAAGCCCTAAAGATTTTACTATCGCTCAAAGCTTACTCTATTCTCATATTCCCCTTGCACCTACAGGGAAATAAGCAATAAGATAATTTCTGCAAATGTTTATCTCAACTAACGCGAAGAAAATATAGGAATAAGAGTTTGTACGAATGGTTAGTACGAGAGTAGAGAAAGTCATGTGAGTGCAACACATCAGATTTTTTAAGTTGTGAATCACAGGAGTGTAAAACTGTAAAATGCTTGCCGCTTCTTCTCCTAGCGAAGGCGACTTTAGTGTCCATGTGAAATCGGTCTGCTATAAAGTAAGTTTTCATTGTATTAGAATATTGAATTAACCTCTCCATTTTGGTATTTCCCCTGCCTTTTCCAGTGCAGCTTTAAGTACGCAGATTCATTCATAGGGCTTTTTGATGCTACGTTTTCCTAGTTACCATGACCATAAGAGCAGGAAATCCATTAGTATTCTTCATTGCCTTATCAGTTATCACCGTGAAAAGATATGAGTTAGGCGCTGGGCAGATCTGTTTTTTATTGTGGTCTTTTGTTGTTGTTTTTTTTTTTTTTGTTTTTTTTTTTCATTTGTCCATTTTTTCCTATTATAAAATGTGTGTTAAAATCTCATCTGCCAACAGTTATCATAATGAATAGGAAGTAGATAGGAAAATAAGCTTTCTGGTGAGTTGTATGTAGAAATAGATATGAAAATAAATGTTTTTGGTTAGAAAATATCTTGTGTTTCTAACATAACAGATTTTTAGATTACCTGGTTGGTACGCTGTCAATGTTTCGCTAGGTTTACCGTGGGCGCTTCCCTTGCCTTCTGGTGGTCTCAGGTTCGAAGTTTCCCCAGCTGCTGCCTCCTGCTTCAAGATGCTCTAAACAGGCATGTTAAACAACACTCGCCAAGTGTGAAAATATTCCCCTATTTTCCCTCCCTTCATATCGGAGAACGAGAAAAACAAAGCGAAAACCGGTTCTACTAGCGCGTGCTACTGCAGTTAAGGAGGGGTGGACTCCTCTCTTCACACCCTGGGAGTGATGTTTGACATGCCTCCTGTAAACAAGGCTTATTCCTATCGCCTGTTATCTTAGGCGTGGGTGAGGGCCAGGTGTTGTGTATTAGCTGAGTTTATTCCGTAAATAAAAGTATAAAAGTGGCTAGTTAAGCTATTTCCCACTTTATCTGTAACCTTAACTCTCTCTCTCCCAATATCCCACGACTTGTAATAATAATAATAATAATAATAATAATAATAATAATAATAATAATAATAATAATAATAATAATAATAATAATAATAATAATAATAATAATAATAATAATAATAATAATAATAATAATAATAATAATAATAATAATAATAATAATAATAATAATAATAATAATAATAATAATAATAATAATAATAATAATAATAATAATAATAATAATAATAATAATAATAATAATAATAATAATAATAATAATAATAATAATAATAATAATAATAATAATTATGATAATTATAATAATTATAATAATTATGATAATTATAATAATTATGATAATGATGGTGATGGTGATGGTGATGGTGATGGTGATGGTGATGGTGGTGATGATGATGATGATGATGATGGTGATGATGGTGGTGATGATGGTGATGATGGTGGTGATGATGACGATGGTGGTGGTGGTGATGATGATGGTGATGATGATGGCGGTGGTGATGATGGCGGTGGTGGTGATGATGGTGATGGTGGTGATGATGATGGCGATGATGATGGCGGTGATGATGGTGGTGATATTGATATTGATGATGATATTGATAATATAATTAATGATATTGATAATATGAATTTATAAATTATTTATAATATTTATACATTTATTAATAATATAAATAATTAATTAACATCATTGTTGTCACACGATAACGACCTGCCACTTCCATCCTTCACATAACGTGTCGTAGGTTCAGCTTCTCACTACTAGGAAATCAGAATCATAGTGTGTGCTACTTGGAAATATAAAAACGTTGTGACGCGTACATTGGTGCCAATAATTTAAACTTGCATTACTATTGACCCATTTCACGGTATTGCATGAGAATTCAGTCGCCCGTATTTCTGCTGCCACGTTTCTGATGAGATATCTGGGAATTCATATGTTTTTTTCTGTTTCTTTCGATCATCCTCTCTCTCCCCCTCCCACAAACTGTCACCTTTCCAACTCCCCAATAATGACACATCTGGAAAATTCTTCTATACCACTGGCTCTTTCTCTCGCCACAAAAGCTGTTATTTTTACCAAATACCTTTGCTTGTAAGGTCCACCTGTTAGCTTGCTTTTCCTGTCCAACGTCCATTTTAATATATTCTATATAAGGTTCCAATTATTACCTGGCATTAACAATTTAATTTTATTTACAATATTTGTACCGTTTGAATAAGTTCATATTTCCTGACTGTCATTGATACATTTTCTCCGTTATATTAACATATGTGAGATCATATTCTTTATATTCATTTGTGTATATTAATTACGCGGTAGGTGTTCCACTCAAGTGATTGCTATGCATTGTAGTTTGTTCATATAGAAAATGTTGCATCCTATATTTTGTGCTTTTTTGCATATTTCTTACCTACGTAGCGGAAGTATTGCATGCGACTCAAAATTTTGATGTTAAGATTTCGAAGGAAATATGTTTTGAGGCCACCTGAATCCCAAAAGAGGCACTTTTAAAAACGGCCCACCCATCCTTGTGTGTGTGTGTGTGTGTGTGTGTGTGTGTGTGTGTGTGTGTGTGTGTGTGTGTGTGTGTGTGTGTGTGTGTGTGTGTGTGTGTGTGTGTATGTGTCTGTGAACAGCATAACTCAAAAACCAAAACTCGGTTAGAAACCAAGTATTTAAGGTTTAAGTTTAATATCTTTCAAGGGTGCAACATGAAGATTTTGAAGAACTTCCTCCACCCTAAATTACCCTTTATATGGAAAATTTTGAAAAATGACATGTTTAAGATATTTTATGCCAAATGAAACTATATTTCTAATCTTCTCGCATGTAGTCCTCTTTACTCTTGATGACTTTTGCATAACTGGTAAACCGTAAGAGATAGACCCAATATTACTGTACAAAAGTGTAGATCTTGTTAAAACACAATTTATTACCAAATGCATTTCTTGTGCAGTGAGCCATTTCTGAGATATTCCTTTGTATTTGTGTGAGTTTTGCATTACTTATACTTTTCTCAAATGGAAGGTCAATATTCACGTTTTACCTCTTGACTGTGTGAAGAGAATGGACTTCCAAAGCTTTAAAGGATTTGAATATCACTCAAAGCCTCTGAATTCCCATATTCCCCTTGCACCTACAAGAATATCAGCCATAAGCCACAAATGTTTATCTCGACTAACATGAAGAGTATACAGAAATAAGAGTTTTTAAGAATAGTGTAATGTAGAGAGTCATGTGAGTGCGACACATCCGATTTTATACCATTATGTTCATTACATCTCCTATATAAATGTTCTAAAAGTACATTGCTTCCTTTCTGCTTGATTAGTGCATGTCATTAACTTGAAAAGCTATTCAAATGTGAAGCAGGACTCATTTCGTTTCCACAAAACCATATAAACCACGAGTTTTGCCCACTGATCTCTCACTCCAGCCCTCGTCACATCCGGGATTGGGGCGGGGGGCGGGGGGATTCTGCAACCTCCCTATTGTGCTGGCCGTGACCATCACCTAATCCCCATAATCTTCTCCAGTTATCCATTAATCATCTGCTCATTTGCGATCACCACATAAACATACATACACTACGACGACCATTAACTAATGTTACACGAATCAATCCATTGTACAGTCATTAACGTAAATGGTGACCACGAAATGCTTTCTCCTTTAATTCTGTGTCTTTTCCGGTTCGGGATCATTAACGAGAAGCTGTAATTATTGGAAGTTGCAAATGAAACTGCACAACCAATCGAATTATTTTCCATTTTGCCATCCCTTTCAACATGTCCTAAAACCTTATTCACTAAACGAGAGCAACGTTGATTTATGATGTGTCGCGGTTTGTAAGCCGACAGGATGACTTTGCTGTGTTTTAATTCTCCAACTATCTACGGGTAGGGTAAGTTTTTCGATATTTGTTAGGAAGAGGCTAGTAATTTTTACTTGCTTCAGTTAGCAATTTTCTCGCTGCATTTGGTACACCTATGCTCATACTCCTACGAAATATCCTTCTGGCCATACTTCAAGGCTATGCATGTTTTTCTCTCCTTCTAGAGAGCGTAGACAACTAATATTTAACTGTGGTAGCAAGGACAGTATATAACTTTTAACACCTTTATTGCTAAGCTTGCAAAATAGAACAATCGCATTGAGTGAACTTGCTTATCCTGTCCCTGGAACCATGCTGGATAAAAATATGTAACAAAGACGACCATTTGAGAAATCCCACCCCTGACACCATTGTGCCAAAATAAAATTCAGTCTAGTTTTTTTTTCCCCCTCACTGACGTTTAATAGTCTACTCACAACTGTTTTCTTCTCTTAACTCTCACGCAGTCCTTTCACTGTCTTCTTCACTTTCTCTGTCTGTCATACACTAACTCTTACGATACAATCACTCAATACTCATTAAAACGCTTTCACTTCGATGCGACGTATCTTTCACGACAGTACCCCCCCCCCCCCCCCACACACACACACACACAGCTGGCTTTCATTCACTGGTACGCTGACCGACTCATGTGTAACCCTCACTAACTCTAACTCGTTGTCTAGTCTCCTTATATAGCGAAGAGGATACAACATGGTCTTTCTCGAACCTCTACAAATATGCCGGCTGCCGGACACTTCTCGAATACTCTGTAAAACCCTTTGTGTTGCCGCGCGATTATTGTTAGTCACGTAATTGCTCGCGTAAGTAGGGAACATTGCTCATGAGTGCTTTTGATACGCGCCACACCAGTGGGGGTGGGGCAGCCGGGCCCCAACCGTCCTTTGTTGTGTTGCCAATGAGGCCGTTGCGGTGGACCGGCGTCACAATATCTACATTTGGTTACTGCATATTAAGATAATGGAAATACCAGTTAGTGAACTCACGTAACTTTCTCTACTCACTCTTGTACATGCTGTTCTTACAAGTATTAATTCTTCTACCTACTTCATGTTGAGATAAACATTTGTATAAATTATTTTCTTATACACCAGCTGGCTTATCCGATGTTGCATTTTAGCCTTTTAATCTCCAATCACAAATTAAATTATTTTACTTACCTCCCACGTTCTTTATGGAACTATTTCAAAATAATCTAGAGAGTTCTTTAGTAAATCCCCCTTACATCTTATAATTGCAATTTCTTACATTTCCAACCATTCCATAAGAATAGTAGTTAAAAGCTTTGTGACTTTGCTTGGTCTCATATTTATTTAACAACTTAAAATCCCCGCACATTATTTTCACACAATGCAGACGTCCTGCACATATGCAACAAAATAGAATTCCATACTTTTAGGCCATCACTCTTTGAAAAAAAAAGAACACACACACACACACACACACACACACACACACACACACACACACACACACACACACACACACACACACACACACACACACACACACACACCCACTGGAACCATCGAATCAAAAACGTTTGAGTTATCCATGTTTTACACTACCAGGCATTGGAGTAAGCAATCCTTCGTGCGTTAAAAGAGTTGCAGAACAAAACGGCGCGACTTCTGTGAAGCGAGCGCCAGTGGCGTGAGTGAACTTTGTTCTGCTTCTAAGAGAAGACGAGCGGGAGAGGATTTCCTCAGACTTCAACTATCGTGTGTAGATCGTGAATAATAGAAAAGAACAGCCTTAGAATATGTTCCGCTTCATTTACAGGACTTTATTTTCGAGGGAATAAACTCATTCCTGTATATGCTGCTATGGTCTAACATTACGGATTACACATTGTAAATTGCCGTAACAAAATCCATGCAAACATGAAGGCAGGCAATGTTTCATTGGCATTTCGTTCTTTCTTATTAATGTTAGTCTTGGATTTTATTATTATTTTAGTTTATTGTTTGTCGTTATTGTTATTATTATGTTATTTATATTGTTTATGCCAGCGCTGTTCATTGCGCCCTTCGTAAGAAACATTTTTGCTGCGACGATCTCCAATATTACTTAAAATTTCGATACAGAACTGTTTCCTTCCAAATATCTTCTCAGTACATACCCATGAAGTATGTTTTTGTACACCTTAAGCTGTATTCATTGCTTCCTTAACAAGTGCTTTGCTTTTTTCCCTCACAAAAAAGGGTTGCTTGCCCTAACGGTGGTTGTGATGGTGCCCGCGTCCCCTTAGAGCAGATAAGTGCCCGAGCAGATAAGAAGTCACAGAAGTCGCGCCGTTGGGTGCTTCAACTCTTTTAACGCACGAAGGGTTATCTACTTAGTCCAATGCCGGATGAAGTGGGCCACTTGGTATAATCTAACATATGGATGGATATCTGTACCATACAACATACACAAGTCTAATCATTAGCAATACAATAACCTTTCTAGACGACTTCTGTGGTTGAATAGTAGAGAGCTCTGCTTTTACAACCCAAGGAGTTCTTGGGCTCGATTCCCAATTGTGCGGGGCATTCTTCTTTACTCAGAGACATTCCCTACAGAGTCTGGAAGTATGAATGTTGGAGTGAAAGTGTGTGTGTGTGTGTGTGTGTGTGTGTGTGTGTGTGTGTGTGTGTGTGTGTGTGTGTGTGTGAGTATGTGTGGGCGCGCGCTAAAACTAACATTTAATAAAATCAACGCTAAGAAACCTTCAGTTTAGAATCATTGATTGTGTCTCAAACCAAAGCCCCGATATGACCCTCCGTTATGTGCGCGTCTTGGAAGAACACTGTTGATCGCGCGGGGCCCAGTAGGCCGGCGCTTTATTTTCGTGCGTATATGCTTGTATGTATTTTTTAAAGTTTCATTTTCCTACATTCCCTTGTTTTTATTAGCATCATATTACTAGATAGATCAAAGATAGATAAAATGTAGCATGAATACGGTAGATAGGTACGTTATAATTTGCCAAACTGTAATTTGAAAGGAACTGTCAATAATAATAATGATGGCGATGGCGATGACGACGATGACGATGACGATGACGATGACGATGACGATGACGATGACGATGACGATAACGGTAATGATAATGACAATGATGATGACAACGATAATGATAATGATAATGATGATGACAACGATAACGATAATGATAACAATAACAACACAAATAATAATAATAGTAATAATAGTAATAATAATAATCATCATCATAATAATCATCATTATAATAATCATAATAATAATCATCATCATAATCATAATAGACATCATAATAATCATCATAATCATCATCATTATCATAATAATAATAATAATAATAATAATAATAATAATAATAATAATAATAATAATAATAATAATAATAATAATAATAATAATAATAATAATAATAATAATAATAATAATAATAATAATAATAATAATAATAATAATAATAATAATAATAATAATAATAATAATAATAATAATAATAATAATAATAATAATAATAATAATAAAACGATAATACACGATAATACACGATAATACACGATAATACACGATAATAAACTTTGATAAGCTGTGGTGTTACCTGTAAAATACAAGCTGTTATCAAATAGGTTGCTTTCATCCTGTTCTTCATGATCAGTTTCTGAATCTAAAGACACGATTTTCAATTAATTTTCAGAATTGGAATCATCTGATTCATACAAATTGTCATCGATGAGTAAGGCAACTTCAACGAACGGTAGAGGTTGCACTTCTCCGCGACAGCGTGAGGCTCGCATTCAGGAGGTTTGCGGTTTAAATTTCGTTAGGACCATCCTACCTCACCGAGGTTTTCTCAAGTTCCTCAGTCCTATAAACGACAAATGCCAGGGAGGTAGCCTAACGTAGGTCTGGAACATTTGCTTCCCTAAACGATTCCTTTCACAATAATTTCATGTATCATGAGTGTCCACCGCCTGTGGTGCCGTATGTAGTCAGAACAGACGTTTACTACTACTGCTACTGCTACTGTCGCTGCCGCTGCCGCCGCCGCCACTGCTACCACTTCTGCTGCTGCTGCTACTGCCGCTGCCGCCGCCGCCACTGCTGCCACTTCTGCTGCTGCTGCTACTGCCGCTGCCGCCGCCACCACTGCTACCACTTCTGCTGCTGCTGCTGCTACTGCCGCTGCCGCCGCCACTGCTACCACTTCTGCTGCTGCTACTGCTACTGCCGCTGCCGCCGCCACTGCTACCACTTCTGCTGCTGCTACTGCCGCTGCCGCCGCCACCACTGCTACCACTTCTGCTGCTGCTGCTGCTACTGCCGCTGCCGCCGCCGCCACGCCGCCACAGCCGCCACCACTGCTATCACTTCTGCTGCTGCCACTGCCGCTGCCGCCGCCGCCACTGCTACCACTTCTGCTGCTGCTACTGCCGCTGCCGCCGCCGCCGCCACTGCTACCACTTCTGCTGCTGCTGCTGCTACTGCCGCTGCCGCCGCCGCCACTGCTACCACTTCTGCTGCTGCTACTGCCGCTGCCGCCGCCGCCACTGCTACCACTTCTGCTGCTGCTACTGCCGCTGCCGCCGCCGCCACTGCTACCACTTCTGCTGCTGCTACTGCCGCTGCCGCCGCCGCCACTGCTACCACTTCTGCTGCTGCTACTGTCGCTGCCGCCGCCGCCGCCACTGCTACCACTTCTGCTGCTGCTACTGCCGCTACCGCCGCCGCCGCCACCGCCACCGCCGCCATCGCCACCGCCACCACCACCGCCACCACCACCCTACCACTACCACTTCTGCTGCTGCTACTGCCGCTACCGCCGCCGCCGCCGCCGCCACCGCCACCGCCGCCATCGCCACCGCCACCGCCACCACCACCGCCACCACCACCCTACCACTACCACTACTGCTGCTGCGGCCACCACTACCACTCCTACATAACGCTCGAATTGTGATCAGACAGGATGATCAAGTAAGATTCGAAAGCTAGTCCAAATGCAAGTGGCTTGGAACCCATCTTGGCAAAATGAGACACAGTATTCTGCATTCTGAATTGAAATATTTCTGACCTCTGATCCGCTCCATTATTACTTATTCCCCAGTCTGTAATATGCTGCATTCAGAACACAGATTTTTATCTGCAAAAATTGGGACTCGCTAATAATAAGCATTTAATTACAAGTCCGAGTCGTCCTTTCGTTTTAGCTTCCCTAGTGCACAATAGAGTGGTGGAGTCAATACGCAATCTCTCAATATATTGCGACCCAGAAATCGGTTTTCTGCCTGGAAATATTAAACCACAGCTACCAGAATCTTTTGCACTGCTAAACGGAAAATTATTACTCCTGTCTGATTTGGAATAAAACATCGAACTTCTTCTTCCAGCAAATAAAGATTTTCTATCTTTAGTAGAATCTTTCAGCGTGTTATTCTGTTATAGGGTTTTAATTACTTTCTAGGTGAAGTAAATTAGCTATTATATGAAGAAACTTTCAGCTACACAAGAATGAGACTAACGTTTGGGGAGTAATTGTCAGAAGATATATATTTTTAGGTGTTTAACTACTCGTAAAATGGCAGCATTTTCAGAGCTATCGAGAAAGATCTGGCCAGGTCACCGGCGGTCCGTTTGCGGAAATCGAGGAAAGCCCGTGTGGCGTCATCCCCTCTGTATAAGAAGGCGTGGAAACAACAGAGTGAGGAGTGAGAGAGTTAAAATTACAGTCGGTCAGTGTGCCAGCACTGCGTGTGCGTCGTAAAGAAGATTTCACGAGTGTCGAGTGATTGCATCGTCATAGTGTATGAGAGACAGAGAAAGTGAAGAAAGACACTGACAGGACTGAGTCAAGGGTACGAGAAGTAAAATTTGTGGGTTGTGATAGCACGAAAAACTGTACACTATGTTAACGACGGGAAGAAAGCTGTGTATTCAAAGCTTTAGAAGACAATAAAGTGGTAGAAAGTTAACCGGACTGATTTTGTCATTTTCTCACAGAAATTTGTATGCAACTTTCTAATGTTGTAGATTTTTTAAGATGATACTTTATTTAATCACCATGCCCCATAGCATGTAGCTGTATTAAATGCTTTACATCACCTTATTTATCGTCTTATTTATCGACGAAATTTTAGTAATCCAAAACTTACACAAATAACAAGGAATATCTCCGAAATTGTTCAGTCCAGAAAAAAGAAAAACTCTACATTTCTAAGATTTGGTGTATCTGTGACGGTTTACAGCTTATGCAGAACTCGTCAAGAGTAAACAGGACTACATGGACTATAGCCAAAAAATTCAAAATGTGCATTTCATTTGCCATAAAAGTATCATGAACATGTTGCATTTTAATTAAAATTGTTAGAGCCATTTTAGAAAAATTAAAATTTTGCGTGTAAAGGGTAGTTTAGAGTGGATGAAACTTGTTGAAAATCTTCGTGTCGTATCCTTGAAATATAGTAAACTTAAGTACCAAATTTGGTTTTTAACCGACTTTTCGTTTTCAAGCTACGCTGTTCACAGACATACACACATGCGCGGGCGTTTTTCTAACAATGCCTTTTTTTCTGGATTCAGGGCCCTCAAAACATATATTTCCAGTTATATCTTGACATCGGATTTTTGGGTAGAATATAATACTTCCTCTAGTTAATATAGGTAGTAGAGAAAGTAATAAAGAAAAAGTATCTCTGAGGTCAGTCAAAACATTTATTTTTCGGTTTCGTTTGATTCAAATTAAATGCTGCTCATAAATAAAGCTTATTATATTAACGTACTTTTTTTTTTTTTTTTTTTTTTTTTTTTTTTTTTTGCTGTTTGTTCTTAATGAATATTTTTTCGTTCGTGCGCAATTTCTCTTAAAGAGAGGGGAAATATTTAAAGCATGTACAGGATCGGACTTGAGAATCAGAAGGAATTCCCTTGCGAGACGACGCTACCGTACAATTGGATGCGAGCGAGAGAGCCGAAGGGGATGAAAACGTGCAAGGGGGTGAACGACAAAACCTTAGAGTACGTACACTAACATTCCAAACTCAATTTACTCGTGTTTCTAACTTGTGTGTGAGAGAGAGAGAGAGGTAATGGTGTTGAGTAAAGCCAAGACTTCGCCGTGTATGTGGCTGACTCCAATATTAGCAGTCCACTGAATAAGGAATACATAGCTTATGTGTGGAATGGAGCAGGAAACAAAGGGAAGCTTCTATCCTGCCTTGTCAGAAGGGGTTGTGTTAAAACAGACCTGGTCTCCCTAACTTATGTCGACCAGCGTATGTCTTCTCCTCGCCTTTATTTAGTTAAATGTCTTGCAAGTTGCAAAGGTTTATTCAACCGGAGTACTAGAAATGGAAGTGCCAAAAGGCAAAACAAGCAAATACATGCTTATTCCTTTTTCAGAGAGTGAAACATTCATATTAAGCCATGACAGTGCAAAGCTTTGGAAAATTTAGTTCAGTATTCAGATTTTTAAATGCAGTTGAGACCAAAATAAGATGAGAAACTTTCAGTAAGCCTACAACCCAATGACAACTTGCGGAGGGGGACTTAGCACCTCAACCGAAAGGCGATCTTTTGTGCCTATACCTCTGACGGGGCACTCCCGGGAGGATGGATGAGGGGAATGGATCCGAAGGGCGGCCGAAATGTCGCCACGATAGAGCAGAGCGTAGGGTCCCTACATGTAGGAAAAATCAATTATAGTATTGTTAAACACAACAGTCTATGGAAATAGGTTAAATAAGTTTTAGATAAATCAAATAATGCATTTTCTTTCCTAACCGTTGCTAAGCTATGTCTTGACCTCGGTAATAGCCACATACGGCAGCGAACAGGGATGTCTTTTGTTCTTATTCTTACGTTTAAATGTATTTTTGCACACTCATATTGCTACATATCTGCAGGTTATGTTGCCAGTGTGTATAGCGTTACTATCCTGTTTTCTTTAATGCCATGATATTTAAGATTGACAAAAATGTCTTGCTCCAAAAGACATCTTATTTAATGGGTTTAACAGTTGGAGGTCCTCTCCTCCCTGTCGACATCACCACGACACTATACTGTTGATATTATTCCCCGCTAGTGTGGAAAAACATTAATTACATTAATTGACCTTATATTTGGTTATACTAGAAGCCCGGGACATAAGTACTTAAGCACTGTATGTCGCCATTAAGGTCTCAAAGTAAAATTGGGATCTCCTTGTGTGGTTTACCGGGAATAATGCGAGTGAGTTGGAGAATTTAATGTCATGTTGGCACGTTGGCCATGATAGCTTAGTGGTTAGAGCAGCCGGACAATAACCGGTAAATCCGTGGTTCAAATCCCGGTATGGCATTCAATTTTTCAGTCTCACTCTACCCTTTACAATCTTTTTACAACGAATTTCGTTTTTTCACCTCTAAACACTTCCACAAATGCTAGTGAACGAGTTTAGAATGTTAAACTTAATGTAAGCCTACATTAATCACCATTGTTGTGCCTTGTGCATATCAGGCGCATTGCGCCCGAACACATCAGAGCATATATTGCACCTGACGGAGGGTGTTGTTGTTGTTACTACTCAATTTTCCGTAAAGTACGTGGAAAGATAATGTTCGTTGTTCTACGAGAAGCTTAAAATATGTACGATAATAGGGTCAGAAAGGAAAATATAGTTACACTAGTAACAAGTGTATTGTGAAAGTCAATGTGGGAGAAACAAATCGCACGGGATGCTATGCCAGTCCCTTTCAACTTTCAGTCATTATTTATGGTCGTGTTAAAGTAGTGCGGTAAGGTTTACGGGCTTGTGGCCTGAGGCCTAACACGATATTCTTCCAAACGTTTCAGATTCATCTGCAATGTCCATCGTGAAACCTTCGTAGGTTTCTTCTCAGGAGTTGAGAGAATGACTATTACATCATGGCCTATAAACCCCAGCTGCACCTTATTATATTATTTGCTCCCAACATTTGTCTATCTAGCTTCTAAGCATGTTTATCACTTGTGCGTTTGCCTTATATAAGACAGAACTATTACATTAAGATAAAATGTTGCTTAAGTGCGAAGCAAGAATAAAGCATAATAGCTACCGATACCTTTATATCAGTATATTTTTATGGTTTATATCTGAACTAATATATGTTCTTTTTCTCTTGCAGGTATGTACGCAGATTGACGTATATAGAAGTGAAGAGTAAGTATATATTCTGTATTTAAACACCCTTTTGAGATTGCTAAACTTGCTAACCTGCACAGGATCTATTTCAAGGTGCGTCAAACGAAACGCAAATGAAATAATTACATTATTCAAAGCATCAGAGCTCTAAGGTTTTTAAAGTTAAATTTATTCATGTTTATCATACTCCAGCCCCTTAAGCTTCAAATTAGTCCTTTAAATATTGTTTTGAAGCGGGAATGACTAAGTGTATATCCACTGTGAGGATGTCATACAACTATTAAATTAACAGAACGATGCGTGCATAAACTATTTAGAATGTGTAGCTATTTGTTTCATTTTATGGCTAAGGATACAGGTATAGGTTATACGTACAACGAAAGGGGCGCTACGACCTACATAGATTTAATGTGGCTAACAGTACCCAGAAGGAAAGAATGAAGTGATAGAAACACAAAAGACTACAGGCCGCAGACAGGCAAGTCACAGAGACGCGAGGAAGGCTCTAAAGCTCCATATTCTAAGACTCGTGCCACTCCTGGAGCTGCCTAGAGAGGGCGATGAATGACCCGTGAATCATGTAGCCCTCTAGTGTCCAGTGTAAGCACTTTTTCCCTCGAGAAGCATCCGCGCCTTCTGTTCGGTACTGTCATAAGCCATGAAACCTGACACCTGGAAAGAAGAGAAGGAAACCAAATGAAAGGGAAATGATAGTAAATCGTGGTAGATGAACTACCCCAGCATTCGCCTTCCAACTAGGGAAAACCGCAATAAATCTAAGGTAACAACTTGGATCTCCCGAATGCAAGCCTCACAGTTACTCGCATTCCATGACCTGTCTATGTACGGCCTGTAGCCATCTGTGGTTTCTTAAGTTCACCCCTTCCTGCTGGGGGGTGTTAGCCACAATAGATGGCTCCATGGTAACGTGTGAGGGTTGCATTCGGAAGGTCGTAGGTTCGATTCCCGTGGCCAAATTTCGGGGGTTTCTCCGAGTCACTAGGCGAATGCTGGGAAGGATGATCACATCCCCCGAATTTCTTCTCCTTCCAGTTCGTCATTTCATTCATCTTCATCCCGTTGGTACTTTCATGGTCGCAAGTGTCAGCGAAGGCGTTAGGTGCAGCTTGGCAGGGATGATATGTGCACAGAAACTTTCTGTTCCTCGTTGTCCGTAAAATCCGGGGAAACGGCATCTGAGTGCGATGGACCCTGCGCCGAGGCCCCCCTTGGATGAGTGCGGAAGACCTAAAGACTTCGAGGTGTCGTCAAGCTTGGGAAACCTTAGAGACTATCAATGTCTGTGCCGTTAGTCTGGATCTGGCCACCCGCTGTCTCCTCTCACCTGATCCTTCCTCACGGGGGTGCCCACTTGGGGGCATAGGTACAATAAACATGGGTTCAGTGCCGAACCCCACCCCCCTCCCATATCTCCCGTATTCCTATTCCCTATCCCTAGGTCGCAGTGCAAGAAGCGTTTCTCTTTGTTGTATACCAGGTCTGGGTGACTCGCAGGATAGCTTGAGCGACCTTCATTATTTACTTGCTAAACACACAGTTAGTGCCTTGAGCAGGTTGCCCCTCAGTGAGCACCAGTTGCCCAGCCCTGTTGTATACCCTATAACCTGCATGATGCTCACCTAAAATTAGCAAGTTTCGTGGATATACCATGACAATTTCCGGTGTTGCAACTGCATTGTTACATTCGACACTAACAGCGCCCGATTAACGGTAAATAATATTGAAATGATTTAGACCTTTGCTATACTAATTTTACACCTATGTTACCATGGAAAGACATCCTCCACAATCAGAGGCATATTTTGAGTAGAAATGTTACGCACTATGCTGTTTGCTTTCAGTAATATGCATTCTCGGCCTATTTTCAATTCGTTTCTGGCGTTTAAGCTTATATTTAATGGTACGTTGTAAAGGCTAAAGAACATAGAATAAAACTGATATAGTGGGACGGTACTAAGCTGAGATCCTGGTGTGTAACAAAGAATAATACACGAGTGAAAAAAGAAAAATCTACTCCAAAATACAAATCGAAGAAGGGAAAGGCAGTACTTAATTGGCTTAAAGTATTCAATAATCAGACCTGTTAACGAAACCTCAGATATAGCGTCAACGTATCTGCTTATAACTATCGACAGCTTTCTACTTCAGTAAACCACATTGTTCCCTACACAGCTATAGCAGAGAAGTTCCGATCCATTAGAAATTTTTACTACAATTCTGATTCTAAAGGGGAACTTATACTTCAGTAACTCGGTTGAAATTAGTTTCTCCAAACATGCGCCTCTAGATTGTGACCGCACATTTTGCTTGGTAAAATCCATTATTGTTTGTATTCCCAAAAATTCATTAATAGCTATTGATGTACAAAGTACCCGAAAGCTTTGCATACGTCCAATGGTTCTAAGTAAAATCTCTATGAACTATATTAAATAAAATAAGTGTAACATAAGTACTGTATAAAATAAGAGGTACTATTGGTCATTTGTTGACTAATTCTCACAGGGACCTATAATCTACGAACCTCCCTCGAGGCGTTTCTCGTAACAATACGAGATGCAAATGTGAATGACTGCTTATTCTGAGCGCTCGTTTTTAAACAAGCTTGTGATTGGAAATGTGGGCGAAAATCCCAATTAAATTTCAATCCAAGCCACAAAAATCTGATATGTTGCACTCACATGACTTTCTCTACTCTTGTACGAACTATGTTTACAAACTCTTATTCCTGTATCTAGTTCATGCTACTGGAGATAAACATTCGGAGAAATTACCTTATTGCTAATTTTCTTGCACGCGCAAGGGGAATATGTGAATATAGTTTGATAATTTTCTTGTAGGTGCCGGGGGAATCTAGAAGTACAGTAGTCTCTGACTGATATTTTAAATATTTTAAAGCTAGTCACTATGCATTGACTTTGAAATTTCCTTCTCTTTGCACGGCCAAGGGATAAAAAGGTGAGTAACGACCTTCCATTTGGAAAAAGTATAAGCATTGCAAAACTCAGACAAATAACAAGAAATATCTCCGAAATAGCTCCCCCCAGAAAAAAGTGCATTTGGACATACCTTTTGTTTTTTGTTTTTTTAAATATTAAGACCTAGTCTGTCTCTTACGGTTTACCAGTTAAGCAAAAATCATCAAGACTAAATAAGACTACATGGGCTATAGTCAGAAAATTCAAAATATACACTTTGCTTGCCATAAAAAATATCTCAAACATCGATAAAACATTTTAATCAAAATAGAGCCATTTTTAAGAAAATTAAAATTTTCGAAAAATGTTCTATGCAAAAGGTAGTTTAGGGTGGCGGAATTTTCTTCAAAATATTCTGTCGCATCATTCAAAGATATTAATCTTAAATGTCAACTTTGGTTTTTAACCGTATTTTCGTTTTTGAGTTATGCTGTTCACAGACACACACAGGCACGGACCTTTATCTAAAAATGCCTGTTTTTGGATTCAGTGGGCTTCAAAACAATTATTTCTGATGAAATCTGGACATCGAAATTTTGGGCCAAATACAATACTTCCTTTACTTACTATACGTAGTAGAGAAAGTCAAAATTCCATCGTAGCTGCTGTTAACTAAAGAATGATGCAAATTACTTATATTTGGTTTGAACAACGTTGCTGAAGTTTATCATTAACTTAGAAAAAGACAATATTGGCTTACATTTTTTGCTTTATTACTATTATTTTGTTAAAAAGCCTGTTAAAGTTGATATGACTAGTAAGTACCACCTGGATTTTCCTTATACTCCTTATACTCCTAAAATATCGTCCAAAAAGGAGCTTTCTTAAAGAGCGTGTAAAAAGGTTTTCACAGCTGGTGTTAATTTCGTATTATTTTGTAACTGTTGTAACCTGAATTTAAAATTCAAAGTATAATAAAAGTAGCAATATTATAGTTAACAAATACTAACAAAACCACAATTTGGCATACTTTATTCGGCTTCCTTTTCAGTTGTGTGTATTTCTCATTTGTATTTAGATTTACCAGGCACAATTTAGTTAATAATGCAACCGAAAACTGTAAAGTTTAAGCCATGATAACATTACTCTTAATATTAGGGCTTGGATTTCTAAAAAAAAATGTATAAGGTTTATCAAAGTACTCTAATTATTAACTGTTTATTAATTATAGAAATATAGAAGTCATATAGAAGCAGAATGAAATATTTCTAATGAAGGAGACCACTGGTTTCAGAGAAGAGAGTAATTTTCAAAATCTAGTACGTAACCTTATGATACCGACATATTCCGCATGCACAAGGTTTTTCATAATTCTCATATATTGATGAACAGCTTAGTTCGTGCATGCAAAATAATTAATTTAATCAGTTTTAAATGTTTCAATATTTTTCATATTTGCACATTAAGAATATTTGTTTTAAGGCTTGCAATTAGTTCTCTCAGATATTGCTGTGTAATCTTTCTAGCAGATACATTTTGGAATGTATATGGAAATGTTTACTAAACTTTGCATGGAGGATTTTAATACATAAAAATTCAGTTTTTAGAAAATAAGGAACAAAACAGAATTTGTCAAATAGAAAGAAAACTAGAACTTAAACCGGGGATATAATTTCGGAGGAAGTTTCTTTAAGAAATTTATGTACTTCACATATCTTTCATCTTCTGAACGAAAATTTGTGAAGTTGAATGATGCACCTGCTCTGGATTACATTACTGTAAACCTGATTAACTTTTAAGACACAGGAGTTCTTCCATTCTGACTGGTTCTGAAAAGAGGCACTGTGAATAAAAAAGCTAGTAAGACCTCATTTAAAGCATTTAGCATTTAGGGGGTTAATAGAACAATCATATCTCATTCTTTAGTCTGGCAAAACAATTGACAGTTAGATTATCACCACAGGAACATTGTATTAGTCTGATTTTCACAGTCTATAAGCCAAATCCACCCGGCTGCGTTTCTTGGGTTACATTAATAAACAAATTAAGCTGGCTTATCCAGAAACTCCATTTTAAATGAGTATTTCTATCAGCAACAAAATGGAAATATTAGAAGAATTTGACCGAACGTTTCTATACATAACAATATAGAATAAATTGTTTTACATCAGCTTTCCATCTTATTCAATATATTATAGGGACCCTAATGCTGGCTTGAGCTACTCGCCCTTAAGGTGCTCTCACTTCATACCTTCCTCCCGGAGTCTGACATACAATAGCCTCAACAATTGACTCAGTGTGAAATCCCCTTTGTAAAGACTCCACCTTTACCTCTACCTCACGTATCATAAAATTGTAAACGCTGACACTTTACAGTCCCTCTATACTCGTTACAAACTAGAAAATTACTTATTTCTGCATTATTTCATATACAATAACCAGAATTCAAAATACATGGAATATTTGTGACAGTGAAGGTAAGATTACAAAGTTCGCTCAGTACGTATTGACTTACAGGTAAAACTAGAGTTTTTCCTGAGGGCAAATGAATGTTTCTATAAGCATCGTGTAACTATAATATAAATTAAATAAATATCCCCTTTTAGGAGGTAAAATTTCACCCCCGGGCATCGCTGTAAATCAAGAGCAATGACCCTTTTGTGAACCTAATCTAGATTGAGTGAATCACGTTTCATTTATGTGATAGAACTTTCCGGACCGGCAATGAACTGTAACTTGGGGCACATAATTTGAAAGTATAACATGCCCTAGGAGGGATTTAAACCTGGAACAACCCATTAAAGGATAGGTCATTAGCAGCATGGAATAATGGGTCATTCCATTAGGGCTCAAGCGGGTAAAATGGATAACGCCTATGTTTTCATCTATTGTACCTACACATACCTACATCACACCAGATAATTTGTTTATTCTGAAAGACAAGCAGATATTTTCATGTCATAATTACTCAACAAAACAAGGCATTTCTGTTTACATGAAATTCTACATGAAACTTGGAAAAAAATCATTTACACTGTTGATAATTACCCGCGAGAATACCATTCAACCAATATCCAATGATGCCTTACTCACTGATCATAATCGAACTTAGACGGCAGTTTCAAGGCGTGGTCTTTGAAAACTAATAACTGAAAGGTTTTCTTCCTACATTAGTATTTTATTCTTACAATTTCTGCTTCGATTCAATTATAAATATATGATCTAGGAACCCTTTTCTTTTGCATTTTACTGTTCTCAATTGGCGGCTGGTACAAGCTACAAAAGTGGTGAGATTTGGTGATCAGCAACTTTAAACCATAATATAAAATTAAATAAAAAGGTGGAATTCTCTAGACTTCTAGAGGCTGCAAGTACCGCTTATTTGGTTGAAATTTGTATGACAGGGAAAGTTTTTTTGTAGCGTTAGCCGTTTTCGAGATATTCCATGTTACAAGCTTATATCTTTCCACATTATGAGTGTGTCATCTAACATGCATGATGGACGTTTTAGGCTGTGTAAATACTTGCTACCACGAATATGGTAGTTTTGTTAGCATGGATAACTAAATAATAAACAAGGCAAATGGTTAACACTATTCAACTTGGCCACAATTTACGCATCTGCAAGCTCAAAACTTCGTAACCGATTGCGCCGTACCCTAGAAAAGACACTTTCGTTGTTGCGTATTTCTTCCGTAGCAAGAATGTTGACTGAAAGATTCTACGTCCGTAATAAACGTTTTGTAGATCCTGTTTTTTCATATCCCACAAAAGAAAAAGTCTAGAAGATTCAGGTTTGGCGATGGGCCATGTGATGGGCCCGTAGTGTTCAATCCACCTGTTAGGAAAGCCACAGTTCAGATGGTTACGAACATTCCGAGTAATGTGCAGCGGAGCATCATTTAAGAGCCACATGTTTCTCCTGGTTTCTAAAGAGACATTTCCCAATAAGCCTGAAAGTGTCTCCTGCAGAAATGACAGATAATTAACTCCGTTCAACCAGTCGAGGAGAATATAAGGACCCATGAGACAATCACCAACTATTTCTGCCCATAGGTTCACAGGAAATACTGTTGAAAATGATGCTCCCTGGTGCTGTGAAGGTTTTCTTCCACCCATGTAAGGGTATTATGAGTATTCAAAATGTCTTTTTTACTTTCTCTACTACGTATAAGCAGGGAAGTATTGTATTTGACCTAAAGATTCAATGTCGAGATTTCAGCGGAAATATACGTTTTAAAACCCACTGTAGCAAAAAAAAAAAAAATGTGTGTGTGTGTGTGCGTGCGTGTGTGTACAGCATAACTCAAAAACAAAAGGCCGTTATTTAAGTTTAATATCTTTCAAGGATTTTAAGGAAGATTTTGAGGAAAATTCCTCCACCCTAAATGACCCTTTAAATGGAAAAAGTTTTGTTTTCTAAAAATGACTAACGATTTTAATTAAAAAGCCATATGCTTAAGATATTTTTATAGCAAATGAAATGTATATGTTCAGTTGCTGGCTTAGCCTATTTAGTCCTGTTTACTCTTGATGACTTTTGCATAGCTAATTTCTTATTTTTTTATTTAGGATTTAAAATTTTGTTTTAAAGGTTGTATTGAGTAATGTAACGCCTGTTCATGTTCAACCAGAATGATATTTCTTTTTTACCTATGCAATGTTACGTTCTAATCCTAATAAACTAGGGGGTGTTATTGCTCTTGTTATATCTATTGCAATCTTATTTTTCATACCTTTAATGTCTACAAATAGATAAACCGAATAGTATTTTACTATAAAAAATGTAGATCTCATTAAAACAACTTATTTCATATTCATTTTCTTTGTAGAGTTCGCCATTTCCGAAATAGTCCTTGTTATAAACTTCAACTTTCGAGCTCTTGTAATTTTCTTGATTTAGAATCGTTATCCATTTATAATAGCCTGTTACCACGATGGAAACACTTGAATGTGGTTTTTGCAAGATATAACTGTGAAACTTTTTATTAAATTCAATTACGAATGCAAAAATGTGTAGTAAGGCAATTCAAGATATATTTTGGAATCTGTCCATTCAACCAAATACGTACGAACTATTTTATTTTAATCTGTATTTATTTATCTTTTAGTCATGCAAAATAGAATGGCATTTCAAAGTCATCACATACCGACCAGCTTTAAAACAATTAGCTATAGCTCAAATCCTACTGTATTCCCATATTCCCCTTACACTTACAATAAAGTTGGGAATAAAATTATGTTTATATGGATTAACATGAATTGGAAAAAGGAATAAGCGTTTGTAGGAATAGTTATTGCAAGAGTACAGATAGTCATATGAGGGTAACATATAAGATTTTTTGTAAAGGTAGCTTCGAGTGCTGCCATACTTATTGTGGCACAAGTGCAACTTCCACTGAAACCAATTAACAATAGCGAGATTAGGCGAGCAATCCGCTGTTGAGAAACACTGTACCCGTTGAATATGATACCGACGCAATAAGTGTTCTTTCTTTACCCTGGGAACAAAGCAATAGGACACTTCGACTACCACTACTGGGCTCTTCATCTACTTGCTCGCCCTCCTTCGTGTACAGGCTGCAAGGTACAGGTGTCTAGAACTCGATTTGCGGTTAGCACAAACGTTCTTGATGTCCTTCGGCCAGGAAATCTTTCCTGGTACAATTTGGCGGTAGCTGAAGCATTCTGAACAGTTTCTCCATACACCAACATATCAAAATTGTAAACGCCTGGCATCTCGTAGATCTTGTGGTCTACATATGATTATGCCCTAAAAACACATCGGGTTCTCTTATCGCTGAACCTGTGGGTTTCAATGTGCACTATGATGCTACTCTGACAATTTCTAGTGGAGCTGACACAAACATGGTGTCCCTTTCAGTCAGTCACCGCGAAACGCTTATTGGACGACGAAGGCATTACTTTCATACTGTTAGCGTAGGCAACGGGTACCAAGCTGTAATTATCATTTTGCCAAAATATTACTCCAACCTTTCGTCATGTTTGGTTGCATTAAGGGTCGTGTGCAAAACAAAACCACCAGTCCTCCCAAGATCAGTGTTCAGGTATGCTGTTTTGTTTACTTACGGGAGCCAGCTCTTACACTGACCTACCTTGGCGTGCTAGATTGCCTAGGTCTTCAATAACATTACGTCTGTAAAGCGGTGTTCGGAAAATGATTACTTGTTTCAAAACCCTGTATGATCTTACATAGTTACTACTAAAACTAGGCCAGAAAAAGCTCACTCCATCTGACAAGTAACACACTATTATCTTTGTGCATTGTCGTGGAATAAACCAACTAATTTGGAAATACAAGCTTTTATTTTAGAAACAGATGATCACAAAAGAAGATGCTATTATATTTTTTGTTTGTAATACATCTCTGAAGTACATATTAGAAGGAATGTAATAAGTTCCCTTCCATCGTGTATTTTTGTGTGGTAAGATGTTATCTATCGCTCACCGTTTATTTAATTATTTTATTTATTTAACTACTTCCTCCTTGAGGACACTGCCTCAAGGGCAAAGTGTACAAAAACAAAATTATGTAAGATGAGCATATACAGAGCTGATATAAAACATATGTAATTAGTCAAAAAAATAACAGAATTAATAACAATAATAGTTCAAAGAAGGTCTGAAATTAATATATGCACAAATAGGGTAATTAAGTTAGTCATTCAGAGCGAAGGGGACCTTACAGACTGTTCCAAAAAAGTCAATATATTATTTGGCATGCAAATAACTTACACTTAAGATGGTTAGAGCCATTTTTGAGAAAATAAAAAATAACTAAAATGTTTTGCTTGTAAAGGGTAGTTTTGGATAGGGGTATTGTATTCACAATGTTTATCTCGCGTACTTGAAAGATGCCAAAGGGCAATATCAAGTTTGTATTTAACCATTTTTTATTTTTTATTATGTTGCTCACATGCAAGCAAGCAAGCGCGCACGCGCGCGCGCGCGCGCACACACACACACACACACACACACACACACACACACAGGCACACACAGGCACACACAAACACACGCACATGCACAGATTGTTTTCCAAAAATACCTTTGGGGATTTTGGCAGCCTCAAAACCCGTATTTTTATATATCGATATCGAATTTTAGGTGGAATGCAATACCTCTGTTAACACGGTAAGTAGTAGAGAAAGTAAAATTGCATTTTTGTCTTCAGAGGACCTAAAAACGTAATTCTGGTGGAGTACGGTACATATATTCTTTACCTTCAATAGGTAAAAGACAAAGAAAAAGATACCCGAATGAATGTGCGATATCAATGGGATAATACTTTTTCTTAGATTTATGGGCCAAGTTATTATGCGAATTCAATTTACAGATTTGTTGTTAGAGTATTTTAGTCCTTATTGAAAATGAGAAAAAGGATGCAGCTGACGTTCCATATGTATAAGCAAAGGACGAAGGATTTGAGTAGATATTTCAGCATGCGTACTCAAAGTTGTTATGTTTCCCCATCCCCAAACGCGTGGCACAGATGCGACAGCCTTTATCGAAGAGAAGCCATTTCCTGCCGGCGTTTATCGCGACGCTGCAGGGTTAAAGGTGACGGATCCAGGACTTCCGGAGCTGGGTATCCCGGACCAGCATCCACTTAGTGAACACGCTTCTGCAATATCGACTGAAATAAACCGCTGATCGCTGGAGCCTAGCGTTTTAATCCTGCAGAAAAGCTGCTAATGAATAAGGCATGAAGGATATAGACGTAAGAAAATGAGAAATGCTTCGCAGAGGGGAGAGGCACAAGAATGTTAAATGAAGATCCGGATCCAGAAGATACGGGCCGAAAAGACTTCCGGCGGAAAAGGAAAAAAATATCACAGTGACTGAAAAACGTGCCTCCAAGAATCACGGAGTGATTAACATAGAAAATAACTTCTTCCCACTTCTTTCTTCTTTACTTCCTTTCTTGCAGAACGTTCGCCTTCCGAGTCTATTTCTGTAATTTTAAGTTTCTCTACCACTTACATATGGTAGACCTGAGCGAGAAAGCCCTGTGGTAACTCTTGTGGCGCGCTTTCAGGAGGTCCCGGATTCGATTACCGTTGGATATCTAGCTACCCTGACCATTTATTTATTTTCTGTGTAGTTTTCACAAGTGTTAACACGAATGCTGAGATACATTTTCCCATTTATCCGTGACTTCCCTATTACTATTAATCTAATTTTCCTGAGATTCCACCTATAGTTGTTTGCGCTGGGGTTCTGGAACTGTTCTGTGAACATTATTTCTTCCTGGCGCTCAACTATCTGGTCCCCCAGAAGGATGCTCTTCAGGATGAGCGTCGACGTCTGGATAGACAACGTCTGGAACTGTAAGACTGCGCGTCGCCTTATACATTCAGTCATCCTTTGAACTTTCGCTTCATCCCTTCCTTCGGGAGGTCGCTGCAAGAGATAATGGGTCCCATTCCCAGGAGCCAGTCTCCAGAAGTCGTGTTTCCAATTGATTTACTATAGACAGAGAAGTTGTATTGAACTCAAAGATTAGATAGATAGATAGAAGTACGCCTTTAAAATTCCTCTACCCCAAAACTACACTTTAAATAAGATTACAAGGTATGTATGCCAACAGGGGCGAAAGAGTAAGAGAAATAACATCACTCAAAATCGAAAAGTTGGATAAATACCAAACTTATAAACATTTCTATAACAAAAGTTATTGAGCCTTTAAGGTTTCATGGAATTATGTTAGTTTCCTCCTTGCATGGAGTATTTTGTAAGCATGGAACATTTAATTCTTAGATGTAATTACGTGTGCATTTACTTGCATATTGTATTCATCTTCGCAACATTTTAAATTTGCAATGCTTGAAGTCTAAGCTTGTATGTGCTTCAGAGTGTGATGTAATACAATTGAAACGACTCAGAGAAACCTCGTGTAGAGCAAACACACTTACATTTTTTACTTTCTCTACTACATATAGTAAGTAGGGTAAGTATTGTACTCGACCCAAAAACTCGATTTCTATATTACACCGGAAATATGTGTTTTGAGACCAAATTCAATAAAAGCATTGTTAGAAAAACGCCAATGTGAGTATGTATGTGAGTGTGTGTGAGTGTATGAACGTAAGTGTCTGAGTGTCTATGTGTGTGTGTTTGTGTGAGCGTGAGTGTCTGTGTGTCTATGTGTGTGTATCTGTGTGTCTCTGTATGTATGCCTGTGGTATTTAAGTTTATGTCTCAAGGATGTGACACGAAGATTTTGAAGAAAATAGCCCCATCCTGAACTACCCTTTCATGGAAAATGTTTCGAAAATTTTGATTTTGTTGAAAATGGCTCTAACGATTCTGATTAAAATGTCATATGTTTAAGATATTTTTATGACAAATGAAATGTATCTTTTGAATTTCCTGGCTATAGCCTATGTAGTCCTGTTTACTTTGGATGACTTTTGAATAACTTGTAAACCCTAAGAGATAGACAAATTCTTAATATACAAAAAAATGTAGTTCTCACTAAAACACAGAATTTATGACCCAGTAAATGTTTTGGTAGAGTTAATCATTTCGGAGATATTGCTTGTTATTTGTGTCAGTTTCGCAAAACTAAAAACTCGTGAAATAGAACATCGTTGTTCATTTTTTTATGTGTTAAGCGTGCAAAGAGAACGGGATCTCAGAGCTTTAAAAGATTTGACTATCAATCAAAACCTACTGTATTTTAATATTCCCCTTGTACCTACAAGTAAATAAGCAATAAGATAATTACACAAATGTTTATCTCAACTAACATGATGAGGATATAGGAATAAGAGCTTGTAAGAATGGTTAATACAAGACTAGAGAAAGCCATGTGAGTTCAGCACATGAGATTTTTTTTCTTTCTGCTGCAATTCACACACTTGTGGCAATATTTATTTGTTGATGGTTTTGTGTTTAGTTTATCCTGCTGGAAACCAGTAAGTTGTGAAAATATTAAAAACATAGTGATATTTGAATAAACTTTCACCTTTGTTACATAACACAAATATAATTTCCGCTGCCCACAATGAGGCAAAGATTTGAACATCTGTATGCAATATACTAACCCTTCGGTACCTCTCTGGAGAACGTGAGGTTATCATCTGTAGGTTTCGCGGGAATTATAGAATGCACCTGACGTAATTAAATCATGTTAATTAAAGTTTTAATTATTTTAGTCGCCTTGAGCAGTGCAAATAGAAAAGTAACCAAAATGCATAGCAGCACCAGTTGGCCGGGCTCTCAAGGTCCCAAGAGCACACAATGCTCGAGTGCGCCTGCCCCATTCTGTTTAAACAGTAATTAACGTGGAGATTTCAATAGGCTTCTCCTTTCACTGGTGTGCATTGAATTCTTTCTTCCATTGAAAGCAGGCCGTGGCTCCTAGTCTTTAGCGTCGCCTAATGATGCTGTCTTCTTTCTTTTTTCCCCCTTTCTCGTTCATTTCTTTTCTTCTCAGTCTTAATCACCTTCATCAACAAGCGCTGTGGATACACTGTTATAACGGCATTGATTGTGTGGCTGAGTTGGCTCAAGTATATTTCTGAAGTAGTCGATACATCAATATTAATTTTCTGAAGAGTGTATCAATAGCTTTTTAGTTAACAAGCCTCTTCAGGTTCCTGATGGGATTCTTGAAGAAAAACATACTTACCTACAAGATATAGAAACAGAGGAGAATAATTTAAAGGGATTCTGCAGCAAAATGTGACAGAAAGCTTGCAGTATTACTAGCTTTGAGTATCTGTATCGAAGTTTTGAAATCACTATTGTTTATTATTATTATTATTATTATTATTATTATTATTATTATTATTATTATTATTATTATTATTATTATTATTATTATTATTATTATTATTATTATTATTATTATTATTATTATTATTATTATTATTATTATTATTATTATTATTATTATTATTATTATTATTATTATTATTATTATTATTATTATTATTATTATTATTATTATTATTATTATTATTATTATTATTATTATTATTATTATTATTATTATTATTATTTTTATTATTATTATTTTTATTATTATTATTTTTATTATTATTATTTTTATTATTATTATTATTATTATTATTATTATTATTATTATTATTATTATTATTATTATTACTATTATTACTATTACTATTACTATTATTACTATTATTATTATTATTATTATTATTATTATTATTATTATTATTATTATTATTATTATTATTATTATTATTATTTCTCCATAAATTTCTGAAAGTGTAACATTTTTCAGATTAAACTAGCTCAAAGCCGTGGTAGCCCTGATGCCTACCAAGTGGGAGGCCCGGGTTCGATTCCCGGTATCAGCGTTGGGATTTACTCCCGTTGAGAGACCTGGTCCGAGGTGCACTCAGCCTCGTTAGGCCTCTGAGGAACCAATTGAACTACTAGATTGAGAAATAGCGGCCCCTTATTGCAAAGACTGCATATAGTGGCCGGTTGGGACCGGGACGTTGCCCACGTCCCACCCTCCAGTATTGCACCTCACTCATCACTAGGACGAGGCATTTCGGTACCTGCCTCTTCAAGTTTAGTGCACACGGACATAACCTTCGAAATGCCGGGCAGTGACAACGCTGACAAACCTACCTCTTATACGCACTCAATCAAACGATGTACAGTGGTGTACAAAGTAAACGTGTACCTGTAGATAAGTAGAAGTACGCAAAAGGGCCAATACAATAAAAAATTGAATTATATCTGACAGATTGAATAACGTATCTATACCATTCATAAATTTATACATAAACATTATTTTCGAAACCTGTTGCTGCCTTTAAATTGCACATTGATATAGGTAAAGGGCACAATGCAATAAAAAAATGAATTTAATTTGACAGATTTAATTATTTACCTATATCATTCATAAATTTATACATAAGCATTATTATTTTCGTAACCTGTTGCAATATATGAAAATATACATTTTCATGAGTGTCTCAAAAACAAAGCATGCATAGCTCACCTTACATGTGATCTTTTCTCCATCTGTAGAGAAGTACTAATGCCCGTGTGCTTGTAACCTGCCTCGCCCTGTTCATGACACCTGTGATGGACAGAGGTGGGGAACGCAGCGGCCGGGCAGTAGGCCTTGGCCCAGAAAGGGCAGTTGCACCGCGGAGTTTTAAAAGTTGTTCGCTGAAAGTCATCATTGTCTAAAAACCGCATTATCTATCTACTGCTATAGACTTATTTCCAATGATTACAGAGAGCGTCAAAATAATGTTGCCACTCAAATAGCATAAATATGTGGTCATGAAGCATACAGCAAACATGTAGTATATAGATCTTTCGTCATCGGTTAGCTTGTAATGTTTATCTCTTCAACTTAAATCACCAACGATGAGGTCACCGTTCATACATGACTTACGAACTGAGGTAACACAATCTTCTGGGGCACAGAAAATGCTCGAATTACTCGGGAGCATGGCCGTGGCTCCGCAAAAGCGAATGTTTAGTGAGCTGTGACCGTCGCTGGGGCAATTGGCTCCTACATTTTTGATACCGCAACAGTGACTTCAGAGGTTTACCTAATAATGTTGCAGCAGTGCACCTTTCATGAACCACCACTACAAATCCGACTTAGAGGATTTTCAAACAAGATGACACACCACCACATTACGCCTGTACTGCTCGTGTCTATCGCCACCACACAGCTCCTGGTCGATGGAATGATCGTGGTTGGCCACTGCACTAGTGTGTACAGTACCCAGACTTGACACTGTGATTTCTGGTTAAGAGATATGCTAAGAGAGCGAGACATCAACGACCTCAAGGATCGGATTCGGAGTTTGATATCATTTATTCTCCATGAACTGTGTGTACCGTCTTTTAAATGCCACTTCCTGTTAATCGTTGTTTTTTTTTTTTCTTTTCTCCCCCCCCCCCCCCCCCCCCCCCATTTTTATGTGTTGAGTACAGTGGCGAATAGGTTAAGGCCCGCATGTAAATTATTTGTCACCTTTTATGAAGGGTAAACCCTACCATTTGAGTGGTAACGTAAATTTAATTCAGCTTGTGCATTTCAGTTCTTTTGTGATCCTCACTGTATTGTCAATTAAACGTTAACCCTGGCATTATCAAGGGGAGGGGGTTACTTTATGCCCATCTTTTGTAAGTTTTTGAATTCTCTCTCTATTTCTTGATTACTTTGCATGCAGTTAATAGTTACTATCAATCACTGTTGCTACTACTGAAAAGTTTTCATTGTTGGTGTTTTTAAGAAACAATGCAATTTCAAGTGGCCATTAAGTGCTGCCCCATCGGTATAGTGAGATTCATGTAAAAATAAATGTAGAAAGAAATAGTTAAGTATTACTTTCATAAACATGACCAGATATAATACCCAATTTTAAAATCAATTTGTTTTAAAAGTTGCTCAGACATTTTGTTACCAGTATGGTCACGTTCTGGAATAAGGTTTGGCATTGCTAGGGTTAAACAGCCCAGGATTCAACAAAACTCCTTTATATATTTCAACTGTATACCTAATTCATTTGTATAATCATCTCCAATGTTCACTATTTTATCATATCTGTGTTCACATTCTCTATGTGGTGCTACATTACTCCTTACAAATACAGAATATATCTGGTAGTCTTATCCAGTCGAATGCCTTTACCAGTTCAATAAAGCACATAAACGCTGAATTTTTGAATTACTAAATTCGATCGCCATTTTACTCGCCTGAAAAAACATTGATATTGTGTATGCTTAAACTTTATTTTTGTGCAAACCTTATTGTTCCATTATTTGTAACAATGTTTCTCGTTTATATAAAATTATGTTAATGAGGAACTTCATACTCTGGATTATATTCCTAAAATACTTCTCTGGGCAGTTCATTTGTCTTTTTTTGAACAAAGATGTGTTTACATTAAGGTACCAGTACTTGGGTAATTTTCCATCATTTAGAACCATCTAAATATTCTGGTGTTTCCTTTACTAAATATTCACCCACATATTTCAACAAAGTATCCATTATTACATTTAGAGCCTCTTTTCCTTTCCAAGTGCTACCTAAATTTATTTAAATTTTTACCTCAGCAGTCAATTTCAAACGTTTCCTACCACTGCTTTTTATTACATTTTTCTTTCAAAATGTTCAGGTTTTCTATTTATTTAAAAAAATTAGGGAAGCAATAACATTATATTGGAGTGCAATACACAAGTTATTAAGATTTAATGTCGTTGGATAATTTATTAATTTATATAGTGCCCAATTAATTATTACTTACAAATTTAATCGGTCCTATATCAATATTGTGAAAAAATAATCTTTTAGCAAGTCCTATTTCTGACACCAGTGTAACAAAGACGACAAAAGGTCAAGTCCAATGCCTTATTTTTACTTTCTGTACTGGTAAGTAGGGGAAGTATTGTATTCCACCCAAAAATTCGATGTCGAGATTTCACCGGAAATATGTTTCGAGACCCCCTGAATGCAAAAAAAGCATTTTTAGAAAAAGGCCCGCGCGCATGCGTGTGTGTGTTTCTGTGTGTGTATGTGTGTGTGTGTGTGTGTGTGTGTGTGTGTGTGTCTGTCTGTCAGTCTGTGCACAGCATAACTCTAAAACGAAACGCAGTTTAAAAACCAAAGTTGGTATTTAAGTTGAATGTCTTTCAAGGATGCGACACGAAGATTTTCAAGAAAATTGCTCCACCCTAAACTACCCTTTACATAGAAAAGTTTTCGAAAATTTTGATTTTCATGAAAATGGCTCTAACGATAAGGATTAAAATGTCATACGTTTGAGACATTTTTGTGCCAAATGAAATGTATATCTTGAATTTTCTGGCTATAGCCCCTGTAGTCGTATTTACTCTGGACGACTTTTGCATAACTGGTAAACCGTTAGAGATAGACCAAACCATAGTCTACAAAAATGTAGATCTTGCTAAAATACACAATTTATGTCCGAATAAATTTTCTTGTTGGGTGAACCATTTCGGAGATATTCCTTGTTATGTGAGTGAGTTTCGGAAAACTTAGAAATTTGGCGAAATGCAACAACGTTCATTTTTTATGTTAAGTGTTCAAAGAGAACAGAGTCTCAAAGCTTTAAAAGATTTGAAAATCGCACAAAGCCTACTGTATTCTAATATTCCGCTTGCTGAAATAAGCAATAAGATAATTTGTACAAATGTTTATTTTAACTAACACGAAGAAGCTATAGGAATAAGTGTTTGTAAGAATGGTTAGTACAAGAGTAGAGAAAGTCATGTGAGTGCAACACATCAGATTTTTTAAATTTATTTGTCTTCTAAACTTTTTCACAAAAACACAGTTCTCTTCTACAGACATGGACCTTTCTCGACTTCCACAAACACGCCGGCCACCGGATGCCTCTCGAAGGTTCCAGCAATCGTTTGTTAAGCGCCGCGCTTATTTTTGTTAGTCACGTATACACAAACAGTCGCGCGAGACACCCTAGCCTTGAGCGCCTTCGTTTGAAGTAGCCAACCCCGACCGTCCTTTGTTGTGCGCCGAGCACAATACATATATCAACAAGAACACATTTTTCTATAATGAATTACATGCACAATAAGTGAAGGTCTACATACGAAAACGACAGCAAAATGGACGAATCAACGTTCAATTTCAAGTGACGTTTTTCTTAGAGTATAATCTCGAAGCGCTAATGAGAGAAACAGCATAATCAACATTCACAATACCCATGTAATCGAGGAACATCAACGCCAAATTAAAGTCGCAGTATGACCTTGGTTTCTAAGAGCTACATTGCAGTTATATGTAATAAAACGCACCCTAACGTCATAACAAAGGCACCAGTGGGTTCTTCTGGTTTTCTGCTCAAAATCGTTCCAATGGTGCAGCGGTGGCGAAAATGTCCTGTTTCCGGAAGTCACGTGTTACACTCCGCATTATACGAAAAACTATTGAACAGTGAACCAGAATTGCAGCGAGTCCCATTTTCACAGTAACTGGAATTCTAATTACTACTGAGAGCGATCGTCTTAGAGTTTCAGCCGTCATCAAAACCAATATTCAAACTTGCAAACCTATCCATCATGGCGGATGGAAATCTCAGGAAACAAAACTCTAATCACAAATGTTGTTGTTGTTTTCTAGTGCCTTGCATCTGCAATGAAGCCATTAGCATTCGTGCTTTCCAATACTTTTGAACTGTAGTTTCTTCTGATCTTAATGCTTCACAGGTCTTCAAGTGGTCTTCGTTCATTTCTGCTGGATCGTTACACAGGACACATATTGGTGAAGCTGAGATACCTATTCTGTAGAGATGACTTGCTAAGCAGTCGTGATTTGTCAATAGTCGGAAGGCTGCAACAGCTGTTTTCCTTGGTCTCTGGGGGATTATATCTGGATTGGAAAGTAGTGTAATCCATTTTTTATCTTTGGCATTTGTTTCTATTTCTTGTAGGTATGAATGAGAAAAATTTTTAATGATCAAGCGTTTTATTGAGGAATATGAGAAATTGAATTTAGACTTTTGTTTTATTGTTGTGCCTTTCTTTGCAAGTGAGTCTGCAGCTTCGTTCCCCATGACTCCACAGTGTGCTGGAATCCATTGGAGATGAACAGTCTTATTAACTTTTTGGAGTTGTGTTAACATTTTGTAGCATTCTCTAATTTTTGTTGACTTCTTTGTAGTATTTGAACATATTCCCTGAATTGCAGCTTTAGAATCTGAAAGAATTACTGCCTTGTTAAATTTATTTAAGGGAAGATTTAATAATTGTCGGAGAGCAATGTATATAGCCTCTATTTCTCCATCATAATTTGTTGTGTCTCTGCCAACAGAATGATAAAAGGAAAAATGTGAACATGTAACTCCAGCTCCAGTAAGGTTTTCCTTGGAGGATCCATCAGTATATATGTGCAGCCATTCTTCTGTGGGATACCTAGTATTGATTGTTTCCAGAGCTAGAAGTTTTTGTATTTCTTTTGGTGTGTCTGATTTACTTATTTCCTCTATTAATTCCAAATTGAAGGTAGGTTGCAATAATTCCAATGGATTTTCTCTTATAAGTAGATTTTCTCTGGTGTTAGGAATGTTCAATTTGGATTTAATCTGTGTTACCTTTTCTAGGAAACTACTATGAGTTTTAAGGATTGAAGGGGGGAGGTTCTCTTCTGTCCATTTAGAGTTTGGCAGTCGTAACATTTTCTCGTGTTGGAGCAATGCTTGTTCTTCTATTTTTGTTGTTATTGATGGGGTCCGTGTTAAGGCAAGCATGGCATCAATAGGTGTGGATTTAACTGCTCCAGTGATTAGGCGAAGAGCCTGATTTTGTATTTGTTCAAGTTTATTGATGTTAGCATTTGCTGCTGTTATTAAAGCTTCAGAACAGTACAAGAGGTTTGGTTTAACATACATTTTGTATGTTGTGTTAAGGACTCTCCTTGAGCAGCCCCATTTAGCACCAGCTAACCTTTTCAGGATTTGCAGTTTCTTTTCAACCTTTTCTGAGATGTTTGTTATACTAATCACAAATGTAATAAATCATTAAAGTGTTTGTAGGGAACGTTTTGTAATAATCCCTTATGCAAATAAGTATTTTATTGATTAGCCATTGACGCGTACCCTCAATTTGTGTCTAATGCTGAATTATCCTTTTTTACTTTCTCTTTCACATATATTATTAAGTAGGGAAAGTATTGTTACATTCCATCCAAAAATTTGATATCCACATTTCTCTGTAAGTACACATTTTCGTATCCCCTGAATCATCCCAAACTACTCTTTACATTTGAAAATTTGTTGAACATTTTGATTTCTCAAAAATTGCTAACAGTTTTGATTAAAATATATATTTAGGATAATTTCATGACAAACGAAATCTAGATTTTGAATTTTCTGGGAATAGCCTCATCACTGTGAACCATAAGACATAGACAATATCTTCCTGCATAAATAAAGTGGATCTTGTTAACGCACATAATTTATGCAACATAATATTTTCCCTTACTAGTCAAGCAAAGAGAATGGAATGTGGAAATTAAAACCCGTTACATAGTGATCAGCTCTTAAAGGTTTGATTTAACTCCACTGTATTCTCCTAATCCTATTGTATTTACAAGGAAATTTGTAATAAATCTCTATACTCTCTATACTTATCTCGAAGTATACACATGTTTAAGGCTAGTTTTTGAATAGGTAGAGAAATTCGTGTGAATGTAAAACATCAGATGTTCAAAATTTCTACCTATATGGAAATATTAATTCAGAGTAATTATAACGTATATTGTTGCATTTAGGTGGAACTTTATAATTTCTGTTACTCAAAGCAGCACATTCTAAATGTCTACTCTTGTAACGCACTTAATGTTTAATCAGTCATGTTAACTTATACATTTCATACATTATGTGACACTATGTTGTATTCATGACGGCAATATCGGGCTTAAGTAACAGTCACTTCCAATAAAGTGTTTACCTTTTGCCCTTTGTATTTGTGAGGAAAATCTGTGATATATTTTAATGGAACAAACAACTCTCATAACTGCCCTAGCTACCGATTAGGTCCTGGCTACCCAATTTAAACATCCTGAGTTCGATTTTCGAGTGGAGTAGGGAATCAATCTCTACCCTAAGCAATCTGAAAGTATGAATGTGAATGTGAGTGTGTTTTACGGCAGTATGTAGCAAAAGCAACACTTAGAATACCTTCAATCTTCTAGTTATAACAGTCATTTATATCTCAATTAAAGCCCCACGAGAAGTTAAACTGTGCTACAGAAAGGAAACAAAACAAAAAGTTCATAAATATCATAAACAATAATTTAAACGCAAATTAACTTTAATAATACTAACAAATTAAATGCACCGTAACAGTGAGTCTCACTATGATACTCAGTGATAAGAGCATCAGCAAGGAGGATCCAAAATTCGTGGTTCGAGTCCTGGGCGAAGCATTGAATTTGGCCCATCTATTAGATTGAAGTTCCATGGCGCAGCGAATCGCAGGCTCGAGTTTTGCCTCGTGCATTGGATTTGTGGGTCCGTAATAGTCTGTATATACAATTGTATATACAAATCGGAAAAATCCAGGCAGGAAAATGGAAAAGAGAAGCGAAGGGGAAAAAAACGCTAATCAGCGCTGTCCGAATTTGTCTCTTTGGAGACGCTTACATAATCAGCAGCTACTCCTCACTCCACTCTTTCAATCAGAGGGTAAATCCACTCTTGCTTCTGACGTGTACAAACACAACCAGACAGTCAGTATCCAGTGACGGACACAAATAGGCGATTCCGGCAGTTTCTAAGCCATAACTTGTATTTTCTGTGAATTTCCTCAGAAGACCACTTCATTCTGGATGACTTGTATAAATAGTAAACACTAAGAGACAGACAAAAATCATAAGAAATAAATAATAATAATAATAATAATAATAATAATAATAATGATAATGATAATGATAATGATAATGATAATGATAATGATGATGATGATGATGATGATGATGATGATGATGATGATGATGATGATGATGATGATGATGATGATGATGATGATGATGATGATGATGATGATCATGATCATGATGATGATCATGATCATGATCATGATGATGATGATGATGATGATGATGATGATGATCATGATCATGATCATGATCATGATAATGATAATGATAATGATAATGATAATGATAATGATAATGATAATGATAATGATAATGATAATGATAATGATAATGATAATGATAATGATAATGATAATGATAATGATAATGATAATGATAATGATAATGATAATGATAATGATAATGATAATGATAATGATAATGATAATGATAATGATAATGATAATGATAATGATAATGATAATGATAATGATAATGATAATGATAATGATAATGATAATGATAATGATAATGATAATGATAATGATAATGATAATGATAATGATAATGATAATGATAATGATAATGATAATGATAATGATAATGATAATGATAATGATAATGATAATGATAATGATAATGATAATGATAATGATAATGATAATGATAATGATAATAATCATAATCATAATCATAATCATAATCATAATCATAATCATAATCATAATCATAATCATAATCATAATCATAATCATAATCATAATCATAATCATAATCATAATCATAATCATAATCATAATCATAATCATAATCATAATCATAATCATAATCATAATCATAATCATAATCATAATCATAATCATAATCATAATCATAATCATAATCATAATCATAATCATAATCATAATCATAATCATAATCATAATCATAATCATAATCATAATCATAATCATAATCATAATCATAATCATAATCATAATCATAATCATAATCATAATCATAATCATAATCATAATCATAATCATAATCATAATCATAATCATAATCATAATCATAATCATAATCATAATCATAATCATAATCATAATCATAATCATAATCATAATCATAATCATAATCATAATCATAATCATAATCATAATCATAATCATAATCATAATCATAATCATAATCATAATCATAATAATAATAATAAATAGGAAATGTGGATCTGGTTAAAACACAAAATTTATGTGATACTTTTTGTGTGTGTGTGAAACATTTCCGAGATCTCTGTTATTTCTTTGAATTTGCCAATACTTACCTATACTTTTCTCAAACAGGAATGCGTTTTTATTTTTTTATCTCTTGGCCATGCAAAGGGAACGGATTTTCAAAGGCATCCCATAGTAACCATCTCTTAAAACATTTGACTATCGCTTACAGCTTACTGTATTCCCATATTACCCTTGCACCTACAAGAAAATTAGCAAGAAAATAATTTCTGAAAATGCTTATGTCGATTAAAATGAAGTAGATAGAGAACTAAGCATTTACAAGAATAGTGTATACAAGAGTGAGTATAGCTCTACATATATTTGCGAACAGAGTTTCTCCAAAGTGAACTATATTAAAAGTCTGTATCGCAATAGGGTACGCGACGATCACTTGGTGTATCTTCTAAGACTATGCACTTCGACTTTGTTGCCAAATATTGATAGACTTCTTAAACGTAAACAATACCAAAGAAGTCACTAATCAACCTATGTTTATCACATAAGATTTGAAAGTGCTTTCGTAAATCAAATGCAACTTATATATAACAAAACTGCCACTGTAACACAAAACACATCTGTGTGATAGAGTGGCAAAGTCCGCGTATAGTGGAAGAAGGTAAATCCAAAAATCTCTTTCGCAAATTTTAGCCATCAGCGCCCTAAATAATAAACTGTAATTTCTCGAGCACTTAATTTGACTTCAAACGGCTATTCCTCAATCACTTGGGAAAGTATAATGTGCGTCCACCGAGAGAGAGGTCCTAGGTTTGATTCCAGTGACCGCCCGCTCTGACCTTGGGTTTTTCGTGGTTTCCCTGATTGGTAGGCGAAGGGTAGGGTGGTTTCTCATCTACTATGATTTCCTTTCCATCATTTTCATTTCCCTTTCCTTCTCACTTTTCAGGTGTGCTGGTAGGTGCAGGCAGACGGCAAGAATCGTTATTCAATGTAAAGAGCGCTCCTCATGAACACTAGAAGGCTGCTTGATGGATGGGTCGTTTATCGTTTTTACTAGGGAGCTGCGGTAATGGGATGGGACTGGAACTGCTAGGAACTTCCGCGCGTCTCTGTTGCCTGTCAGCCTCTGTAGCTTTATGTGTTTCCTTCACTTTATCCCTTTCTCCTAAGGAAAAAGGAAGGATATATGTGGGTTGCAGTCCGAGAGGCGTCCCAATCGTTCCTTACCTTATAACCAGGCAGCGAAGGTTGGACACCGTTGGGCGAGAGACGGATGACCTCAGGTTAGATCTGCTCTAGAGCACCGTAGTGCTGTTTACAATACAATGTAGTTCTACATAAAACTCGTGGATACCTATACCAAATTGTGTCTCATCAAGGATCTATTGAAGGGAAGCAGTCCACCCGAGAATAAATACGTACAAGAATTGCACAATTACTTATGCTTTGCCTCCATCACATCACGTGACCTCAAGAACACCTTCTCGAAATACAGAGTTTAAGTATAAACAGCACAGAATTTACTTTTGAGGCTTTTGGATAATATAATGAGTGTACTGTAAAAACCATAAAAACACGAAGAAGAAATGGAGCAATAAAAAAACATAGATTTAAAGATCATTGTATTTCACACTGAACATCTGGTATTTTTGTTTTGAATACCGTAGATTTAAATGAATTGAAAATCTGGCACCAAAATGGCAGTGTTTTGATTCGAAAATATTCATATATAATGTTAACTGTAAAAAATGTACCTATATTTATTATTCATCAATTAATTTTACATATAAATTATTTCTCTGGCTGAACAAAGTATGAACTAAAATAAGTGCGTCATGAAAATTAGCGACTTTATTTCTGAAATATTTGAAAGCGTGAACAATGGGGTAGCACGTGGAGTGCTGCGTCTCATTCATATCGGTTTGTTTTGACTTGGCACCCCCTCCCTCCGCACTGCTGATCATGACAACTCGCGTGCAGTAAACAAATCTGTACATATGGTACAGTCAACTTAACTTGTTTTATCAGTGTCCAAGTTTTGCTGCCAACTTATAACCTAAAATATGCGTTGAAGACATCTTTTCGTGGTAGCAGCGGTAAAACATCGGGTACGAGTTCCAGTCGTCAGTTGAGTTTTCCAGCTCTGATCCAACTTTCCAAGGTAATGCATACACACGGTAGTGCGAAAGAAGCGTTACCAGACACATATTTACAGCAATATCCACACTTGTTTACGAATGCTATTGATTAATTAGTTTAGCGTCGAGGACCTCTGTAGAAATGCCAACATTGTCTCCCTCGTCCTAATAGAAGTTGACGAAAGAAACATGGAACCTTTGCTAACGAACTTAACTTTTTTCCACTAAAAAGATCTAATTTCCGTTCCACTCAGGCCGTTTTTTTGCTCCGATAAGCAGTGGAAATTAAACGAGAGAACGAAATTTTTTGACGACATTTTCACATTTCTTTGTCTTTAGAGTCACCCACTCTTCACATTTTCTCATCATTTTCTCTTTCACTAGATTTTCTTGTTACTCAGCATGGCGGATCAATGCCAAAATTAGAATTGGCAGTCCCCAATAGTTCACGATATATGAAGAAGAAGAAAAATGAGGGAGAGATAAAAAGGAACAGGACAGAAAACTCATTTGCCTCATCTTGAGCTTCACTGGATCCTTATTAAATAACAAAGGTGGTCAAATAGTAATAGTAATAATACTGCATTAAAACATGGAGATTAGAAATGCATTAAGAATGTTTTATTGTAATCATAGACTGTTTCTAATTTTATTTTACCCGCAATAATGTTATTTTATTTACCCCTAAAAGTATTTTATAATCATATATCCACACATTCTGTAGGCATACTAATAGAAAATGCCCAACAATACTAACACTGCAGGTAGCAGAAACTTAAATAACTGATCCACTCACATAACTTTCTCTACTCTTGCACAAACTATTCTTACAAACAATTCGTCAATTTACTTCATGTTAATAGACATAAACATTTGTAGAAATTATCTTATTGCGGATATTCTTGAAGGCTTTAAGCGATAGTAAAATGTTTTAAGAGAGGGCCCTATACAATGACTGAAATTCCGTTCTCTTTGCATGACCAAGAGACATGGCCCATTTGAGAATGTCCCATAAGCACTGCAAAATAAACTGATTAAACTCACGTTCTATAAGTCTAGCACCAAAACTGAATCATTTTAGTTCTAGTCCACAACTTAACAGAAACACCATAAGAACATATGTTCTGCAGGTGCAGTGAAGTTGAATCTGCAATGTTTGTCCTTTACTGTAGAAGGATTGCTGACATATTGCTTTTCAAAACTGTGAGGTGAGGTGACCTACGAAGTGACATGGCTGCCATGTTCTTCGAGCAGCAAGGGAAGCATATGACTAATTTAATTCTCATACCACCTATGCAAGCACGCCTGAGAATTAGGTGGCCCTTCGCGCAGGTCTCACCGAAGATGAGTATTTACTTTTGTGAAAGAAAGTACGTTGCCTTTGATTTATGAAAGTAGTTTCAAATCTTATGCTTATCACTGTTCATTAGTGAGTTCTTTGGTGCTTACGCTTAAGAAGTCACTCAATATTTGGAAACAAAGTCGAAGTGCATAACCTTAGAGGATACACCAAGGATCGTCGCGTAACATACTGTGATACAGTTTCATTTGGAGATACTCTGTTCGTAAATATATGTAGGGCTATACTTACTCTTATAAACACAATTCTTGCAAATGCTTATTTTTCTATCTACTTCTTTTTAATAGACATAAGCATTTTCAGAAAGTATCTTATTGCTGATTTTATTGTAGGTGCAAGGGGAATATGGGAATACAGTGGGCTTTAAGCGATAGTGAAATGTTTTAAGAGCTGGTTCAATGCCTTTGAAATCTCGTTCTCTTTGAAAGCCCATGAGATAAAATATGAATAACATATTCCTATTTCAAAAAAGTATAAATACTCGCAAATTTACACAATTAATAAAGAATATCGCGTAAATCAGTCACTCAAAAAAAAAAAAAAAAAAAAAAAAATACTGAAGTATTTCACATAAATTGTATGTTTTAACGTTATAGTATTTTTTATTTACTAAGCTTTTTCTGTCTCTTACTGTTTACCATTTATGCAACACTCACCCAGAATGAAGAGATCTTGTGTGATCCTTCCAAGAAAATTCAAGGAAACTGCCATGGAATCGCCTGTTTATGTCCGTCACTGGATACTGACTGCTTATGAGTGTAAACGCCCCAGGCGTGATTCATCCTCGGACTGAAACAAAGGGGTTGGGGAATAGCAGCTAATTACGTAAGCGTCTCCGAACCGTGGCTAACAAAAAAGAGGTGGGATCTGCAGTTAAGTGATTCTCCTAGTCTGATCATGACCCAGTGAAGTTGAACCACATTCGCCTAACATATCCATATTCCATCCAACCAAAAACAATTGCTCGTCGAGTTTATACAAAGGATATAGTTTCATCATGATGGTATACAATGTTAACAATAACAACAAGAATAATAATCATAATAACAACAACAACTTGTACTATATCTGGTACCTGTAATTAAACCATTAAAATAGTTGCTGTAAGCAGAGGATCAAATATCCGTAGGCATAGTTCACCGATAAAATTCTATCCTGTTGCACGCCACAAGCTCTTTCTATATATCCATCAATATCCATGTCTGAATGTCGATCTTACTTGTTATTTTACAGCGTGCTTGTTTTTATAGCGTGTGTATTTTTTATTTATCGCATTCCAGAGGGACACAGGGAAATGTTTGCTTCTATATTCCAGGACGTAAAATGGGCTGCACTACTTGTTTCCTTGGAAATGGACATCATTCCGGTCGGAAAGGAAAAACAGTGCAAAACAAGAATCATAAACCACCACGTTCTCTTTCATATGAGAGTAGCTACCTGGTTTCAATGTGCTCCTTATAAAGCAATTTATTGAGAATCATCACATCACTTAGTAAGGTAATGACTGATAAATTTTGGAAAGAGACTATGATAATGTTTTCCCAAATCAATGGCGACCGTATTTACTCTTATGTATGCAATATAAGCACTATGCATTCCCTTGTTCTTCCCGAATTTCTTGCCTTACAGGTTGGTGCTCATAAATATTCACAAACTCTTTAAAAAAAAGTTCCGGGCGTGTGATTTTGAGAGACTTCAGTTTTACTTCCTTTACTGCGTGCCTATAGTAGCTATAGAGGTGTTCCATTTCACCTAGAAACTCTGCTCCCAGACTTCACGGAAATACATGTTTTAAAGCTCCCTGAACCTCCACCCCCCCCCCAAAAAAAAAATAAAATAAAAAACGGTATGTGTTAGCACTACTGAAAAAAATGAAAAGCCGGTTGAGTACAAAATGGTACCTACGAGGCTTGTTTTTAAAGTAAGTACCGTTTGAATATATTGTCGCTGCAGTCGAGTTTTGAGCATGCGCGATCGCTTCATCCACTCATTAGGAAACTAAACGTAGCTGTGAGTGACCGCCACTTTGTTTTTTCCTATTGTTTGAGCATTTCGGAATGTTCGAAACAATCGAGTGACCCGCCGACTATGAAGTCATATCAATTAATTTTGCGTTGCGGCACCAAGGGATTTTCATATGTTGCTTCATCTGAAGAAATTCCTTAGTGGAAAACATTTCAACCATGATGATGTTAAAAAAAGAAGTGCAGACTTGACTTTTATCACAGGCAGCTTCATTCTTTGACAAAGGCTTGCAAAAGCTGGTTTGTCATTACGAGAAGTGGCTAAATAAGGGTTGTTGTTGTAGTGTTTAACGCCCGCTTTTACTACTACGGCACCGCAGGTGGTTAAATAAGGGTGGTAACTTAGTGCAGACGTAGTGAGAGGTGCAAGGTTCTGAACGATAATTAAGTCTTTGGAAAATAATGTTCTGTTATATTTTTAAAAATCTGATGTGTTGCACTCACATGACTTTCTCTACTCTCGTACTAACCATTCTTACAAACTCTTATTCCTATATCTTCTTCGTGTTGGCCCAAATGAGCTCGTTATCGACGGGCCGTTAAACCCTACACATTCACTCACTCACCTTAGTGTTAGTTGAAATAAACATTTGTACAAATTATCTATTGCTTATTTCCTTGTAGGTGCAAGCGGAATATTAGAATGCAGTAGGCTTTGTGCGATAGTCAAATCTTTTAAAACTTTGAGATTCCGTTCTCTTTGCACACAATATGTATATAAAAAATGAACAACGATGTTCCATTTCACGGAAGTTTTAAGTTTTCAGAAACTCACACACATAACAAGGAATATCTCCGAAATGGTTCACCCTAAAAGAAAATTTATTGAGATATAAATTGTGTATTTTAGCAAGATCTACATGTTTTGTATAGTATGAGTTTCTCTATCTCTGACGGTTTACCAGTTATGCAAAAGTAGTCCAGAGTAAATACGACTACAGGGGCTATTGCCAGAAAATTCAAGATATACATTTCATTTTTCATAAAAATATCTCAAACATATGGCATTTTAATCAAAATCGTATAAGCCATTTTCAAGAAAATCAACATTTTAGAAAACTTTTCAATGTAAAGGGTAGTTTAGGGTGGGGCTATTTTCTTCAAAATCTTCGTGTCGCATCCCTGAATTGCCAGAAAATTCAAGATATACATTTCATTTTTCATAAAAATATCTCAAACATATGGCATTTTAATCAAAATCGTATAAGCCATTTTCAAGAAAATCAAAATTTTAGAAAACTTTTCAATGTAAAGGGTAGTTTAGGGTGGGGCTATTTTCTTCAAAATCTTCGTGTCGCATCCCTGAATGACATTAAACTTAAATACCAACTTTAGTTTTTAGCCGACTTTTCGTTTTTGAGTTATGCTGTCCACAACCTGACTGACACAGACACATGGACCTTTTTCTAAAAATGCTTTCTTTGGATTCAGGGGTCCTCAAAACATATATTTCCGGTGAAATCTCGACATCGAATTTTTGGGTGGAATACAATATTTCCCCTACTTACCAGTAGAGAAAGTAAAATTGTAAAGCTTGAATTTTCCGAAAAGTCACCAAGGTTCTGGGCATTCCGAATGAATTTTGTACAACTGGTAAACTGTAATAGGGAAGACAAAATCTTACTGAATGAAAAATGTAAATCTCCTTATATCAGCAATTCATATCAAAACGTAATTGTTGTATTGCATTAACATTTGCTAGGTATTTTTTATTATTGGTTTTAATTTTGAAACACTTATATTATTTCGTTCCTACTACTTAGAGTAACTAGAAATATACCGTTGTTAACAATTGGCAATTTTGCCTTGGACTACACTGCACGATGCTTCTTTATCGGATTTAAAAATTCCGATTGGAATTCAGGATTTTCAGACGAACCCATTTCTACAGTGTTTAGGTACTTCCTAGGAATGAAACCACTAACTTGCACAGGAACCGTGAGTGATGGAATACGACGTACCAACAGTACTATAACGCGGATAATTCAATATTTGGGATGGGTTATCAGACATTCAATGCACCCGAGCTGACGGATTCATAACATTGAAGTCGGCAAGAAGTTTTATTCACACGAAGTGCTAGGTGCTGTCATTCCACTTCATTAACTCGCGTACTTCATTCCGGAGTCATCTCACCCAATGGCTATCAGAGCAAGGAATGTGGTGCACGCGCTGATTAGGTTATAGAAAAGCTGGCCATGTTTGTAAGTTGTGGACTCTGGGATTAACACAACAGATGAAGAAGACGAGGTCATATGAAGATATCGTCATTTAAATTTCCGAAGTATACAATAATGCATTAATACAACGTTGTATAACTGATCTATCAATTCGTGTTATCTCTACTCTTCTTCTTGTTCTTGTTCTTCATCATCATCGCCATCATCATCAACATCTTCTTCTTCTTCTTCTTCTTCTTCTTCTTCTTCTTCTTCTTCTTCTTCTTCTTCTTCTTCTTCTTTGCATTTAGATTAACAGCCTGCTTCACCAGAAAAAGAATCCCTCCATCTAGGTCTTCTTGGACTGCGTCTTCCTTCTGGCATACAAACCTATCAGGTCCTATTCGATCCACATGGTGATTCCATTCTTTCCTTCTCCTATCTACCCACTCTGTTACAGGTTGTAATTTACAGGTATCTAGAGTATTGCTACATTAGGTACTCTAACCCCTCTGGTTTTAACTTGTATTTTTATTCGGTTACATTGAGCATTTATTTTGTTTTTGTTTTCAGGTCTGGTTCCTGCAGCATGAGTCATTATTGGTCTTACAACTGTTTTATAGATCCTAGTTGGTCTCTCTTTTCAGATATTATTTATATTGTCTTCCATGATTTTAATCTGATTTCATGGGTTATAACACGTGTAATTATCATTTAATATGACTAAAGAAGTTTATTTTGTTGCAACTCTACGAGAAAAGTAAATTTGTAAAAGACAATGTTTAAATACACCTTTATGACACGGCAAGTCTTGTCAGATCGTGTCAAGTCTTATCCAATCTCGTCAGGTGTTTTTGAATATTAGAGAATTTTTCGTGAGAACTCTTGAATTAAAAAAAAAAATGTTTGATCATTTACAAGGAGCTACAGAAATGTATTTTCACCTCATCATTCTGTTTCACGTTACTGTCGAATGAGCCCTATATAGAAGTAGAAAATTGGTGGGGAAGAAACTGGCTTAACTCCTATTGCCATAACTACTTCAAACTCCTATTGTGTTGGGTATGGCTTCGCATTTTGTGTCACTCAGTTGTGGTGTCTGCAGGCTCCAAAGTTAAGACTATTTGATCTAACTCGGACGTTATTCCCTTTGCGTCGCAACCAGAAGTACTGGACACAAAAGAACTGATGAGAGTTCAGATGTCGTTACCGGTCCAGGTGATCAGATCCGGACGAGACTCGCATCGCCAAATGAGAAACCCTACAGAAAAAGTGCGCAACACCGATGTTCTTCTGTCAAGAATGAGATCACAGAAGTTAGCAGGAATCGTGGATGGTACACTTGTCTTATGTCAGCAGTTTCCATTACCTTCGGATATACAGCGTGAATTGACAATATAATTTTAAAAACAGCGAATCTTTTTCTAACTGTAGACACATATACGTTTCTTTCGTGATACAATTCTTTAAACAAGTTTCTATTGTTTGATTTGATGTGGTAAAATAACATCACATTAAATGTGAAGGCTAACGGAAATATATTAAGCAAGTTTTTAGCATGCTCAGTGTTCTATACAAGTTAGTTTTACACTTTACTGCTATTTATGAACAGTTTACACACCAGCACAAGTAGTTTGGTATTTCTACTTTTGTTGCTATAAAACTATAGAAAAAGTAGATTAATTAAAAAATATTCTGAGAGTATCACTTTATAAATTTTAGTAATCATTATAATTAACTTAATTATATAAGGCAGTGTAGCGAAGAAAAGCATTAGCTCGTGATGTTCCTGGAATTCAGTTATGTTCAGCTTCGCGGACATCATTAAGCACGCAGAGAGAATTCTGAAAATTAGAAAGAGAAATGAAATTCTTAGGATTGGCCAAAACCAGAGTAAAATGTTGTTGTTGTTGTTCTTCTTCTTCTTCTTCTTCTTCCACTTCTTCTTCTTCTACAAACATGGATTAGACTAATGCCTGTTCTGGTCTCACGACGATTGTTCCGTGAGACTTTCGAGTAAGATAATTCCATGGAGGGGTTATCAGCAAGGGGCATGTCATGTTTAATTTTGGGGTTTCCTTCCCCTAGGTGAATATCCTTCACTAGGGCCCGCGTGCCCTGTGGACGGGGCCCTTACCAGGTGCTACCCATCGGGCCAGTGGGATCGGAGGCTCACAAAAGATCAGGGTCGCCACACCCTCGAATGAGCTAACTCAATGCGTGTCCCATCTTGTTACCCCCAAAAAGTTGTTTCAGATACGAATTAACAGCTTTAGGATTGGTAACGTTATATAGGAACGTTGATAAGGAGTGGGCAGTACTTGCGTTAGTAAAATGCGTGTAGTTCTAAAATTGGCATCTTTCCCTTCGTGTTTTTACGTTTTAGAGAAGTGTATACTGTAATCGATTACCGGCAGCTGCAGCATTAAGGAGCGCCCTCGAGGTTAGATTGATTTAGTGGTCACCACAAATGAACTTTCATTTCTGCGACTCGCCCACGAATACTTGGAGTAAAAATCTCATAATTCACCACTGGAGCAGTTGACAGCAGATATACTGGATAACGAGATTGTAGATGGCGTCAAACGGAACACACCTGGAGTCGTCATCAGGTATAATTGCACATTACAGAACACCCACATGACTTTACTTTCTTCACAAACTATTCGGTCAGTAAAGGACTGTTGCACCGCGTTCTTTTTTGTAATTCTGACAAAAGCGTTATTTCTATGTTTCCTTATTAATCGAGATATACATCCATTACACATTTACATATTCCATTGTAGGTGTAAGGATACAATAGACTAAAGCGATAGTCAAATCTTTAGAAAGCAGATCGCTGTGCAATGACTTTGAAATTCCACGACCCATGCATTACCACCAGAAGCGAATAAAGACTTACCACTTGGAACGTTCAAAACAATAAAAAAGAATAAAGAGAACTGTAAAAAATCAATTCCTGAATCTCAAAAAGTTCAACAAAGAATATCTGGAAATGCCTAACGACAAATAAGGTGTTATTTGATACAAATCGTGGGCTTTAATGAGATCTACATTTTTACTTTCTCTATTGCGTATAGTAAGTAGGGAAAGTATCCAAAATCTCGATGTCGAGATTTCAATTGAAATATCTGTTTCAAGGCCCCCTGAGTCCAAAAAAAGCAGTTTCAGAAACAGGTCCGTGTGTGTGTGTGTGTGTGTGTGTGTGTGTGTGTGTGTGTGTGTGTGTGTGTGTGTGTGTGTGTGTGTGTGTGTGTGTGTGTGTGTGTGTGTTTGTTTGCTGTATGTCTGTCTGTGAACAGTATAACTCAAAAACGAAGAGGTGGTTAAAATTCAAAGATGGTATTTAGGTTTAATGTGTTTCAGGGATGCGATACGAAGATTTTGAAGAAAATTTCTTCACCCTAAACTACCCTTTATATGGACAAATTTTCGTAAAATTTATTTTCTCGAAAATGGCTCTAACGATTTGTATTAAAATTATATATGTGTAAGATATGTTTATGGCAAACAGAATTTATATTTTTAATTTTCTCACTATAGCCTATGTAGTCCTGTTTACTCTTGGTGACTTTTGCATAACTGGTAAACCGTAAGAGATAGACCAAATCCTACTATTTAGAAATGTAAATATTGTTTAAACACACAATTTATGTTCATATGAATTTTTTGTGGAGTGAACCATTTTGGAGACATTACTTTTTATTTGTTTGGGTTTTGCAATACGCAATTTTCTCAAATGGCACGTCCTTATTCACTTTTTATCTCTTTACCGTGCAAATACAAGGGAATTTCAAAGATTTAAAGGATTTGACACTCGCTCAAAACCTATTGTATTCCGATGCTCCCCTTTCACCTACAAGAAAATTGCCAATATGATAATTCCTACAATTGCTATTTCGACTAACATGAAGAAGCCGTAGGAATAAGAATTTGTAAGAATAGCCAGTATAAGAGAGAAAGCCGTGTGAGTGCAACACATCAAATTTTTAAATACTGGATTCAGATAGTCTCAAAAGATGTATTCGCGGTGATATCTCGGTATCGAATTTTTGGGTGGAATGTAATATTCCTCCACTCACTATTAAGTTCATAAAATAAAAATGAAAAATTAACAGCATAAAGAGTCACTGGCCATATGCTATTTGGCGCATACTGGTGGTTTTCAATGTGATCAATCAACCAAATTCTGGCTTCCCAGACATCTGTCATATATCTTGCCGAAGATTTTCAAATGCTCTTAGTTGGACAATGCGGATTTCCATAATAGCTGGCATCATCTGGTTTTGAAGTTGGAATGTATGGTTCTTCCAAGTAGTTAAGTTTGGAAACTTGGTAAATAACTCATGCACGAACAATTGCGTCCCCTGCTGTGCCAACAAAACTTTCATCCTGTGGTCAGTATCCTACATTGTGCTTCAATTTACGTTAATAATGTAAGCGGTTTGTGTCGAATGGGGGAGCAAAACAAAGTGCTCTTTCATCTGGAAATATTTGTTGTGTTCGTTTCCACATCATTAGCAATTATACGAAATACACATCATGCGTTGTATCCTATTATTTTACACTGCTGCAGTTTGTATGGTTTTGCAACATGGGGTGGTCTAGTACAAGGGTCCAACCCTCCGGCATCAAATTTCATACCATCTTTGAGTGGGGGAGGATTTTAGTTTGGTACTCAATTGAAACGTAGCTTTTCGTTCTGTACGCCCCAGTGCATTAGTGTTTCTCGTTCGAGTCAATATCAACATTAATTCTTGTCGCTTAAAGGGAACTTGATTTGGAAATGAACGAAGCGTTCACTGTAAACCTGTGACAACTGACAAGCGCGTCTTTTATCTTCTCTACCACATATTAATTCGTTCCACCCATAAATTCAGTACCGAGATTTCATCGCAAATACAGGTTTTAAGACTCCCTAAATAAAAAATATGATGTGTTGCACTCGCACGACTAACTATTAAATATTTTTACAAAGTCTTATTCTTCTATCTTTTTCATGTTAGTCGATATAAACATTTGTAGGAATTATCTTATTGTTGATTTTCTTCTAAGTGCAGGGGTTCATACAGTAGGCTTTGAGCGATAGTCAAATATTTCAAAGCCTTGAAATTCCTTTCTGTTTGCACGGCAAAAAGATAAAAAAGTGAATAACGACCTTCCACTTGAGAAAATTCTAAGTATTGCAAAACTCACAAATAACAGGGAATATATCCGAAAAAGTTCATTCCACAAGAAATGTATTCGGACCTAACTTTTGTGCATTAACGAGATCTACATTTTTAGTACAGTAAGATTTGGTGTATGTCTTACAGTTTACCAGTTATGCAAAAGTCATCAAGAGGAAACAGGACTGCTTAGGCTATAGTCAGAAAATTCAAGGTGTACATTTAATGTCATAAAAATATTTAAATATATGGTATTTTAATTAAAATCGTTAGTCATTTTTGAGAAAATAAAAATTTCCGAAAAATTTTGCTTATAAAGGGTAGCTCAACGTTGAGGAATTTTCCTCAAGATCATCCTGTCGCATCCTTGAAATATAATGAATTTAAATACCAGCTGTGGTTTTTAACCGACTTTTCGTTATTATAGGTATATATTGGACTGTATACGATCAGCCCGTGAACTACTTAGTATACTTGATAAACTGTAAGATATATACGAATATGAGGCCACGCCGTAGCCGGAATTTGCGATGGACGAAGCGGTGCTGGAGCGGGTTTTCTCCGGGTTCTCCGGATTCCGCCGCCATCTCATTCCACCACCTGGCGGCGCCGTGGCCGAGCGGTTAGCGCGCTCGCCTACCACCTAGGCGACCCGGGTTCGATCCCAGGGACCCGCATGTGGTATTCGTGGTGGACGAAGCGGCGTCAGGGCGGGTTTTCTCCGGGTGCTCCGGTTTCCCCCGCCATTTCATTCCACCGGTGCTCCATCTTCATGTATCATCAGTGTCACCGCCTGCGGTGCCGTAGTAGTAAAAGCGGGCGTTAAACACTACAACAACAACATCTCATTCCACCGGTGCTCCGTCTTCATTCCATGTATCATCAGCATCACCGCCTGTGGTGCCGTGTGTAGTAAAAGCGGGCGTTAAACACTACAAGAAAGAACAATAACATATATAATAATAACATATATATCTCGTTAAAGGACACAATTTATGTAAAACAAATTTCTTTCGGTGTTAATAGTTTCCAAAATATTCTGTTATTGCTTTGGACTTTCAAATACTTACACCTTTTACAGGTTGAAGATCGCTAATCATTTCAGAACCATTACATAAAGGGCAAATGGCCGGAGGGGGACACCTCGCTCACGTCGACCTACACAGGTTTATTGTGATTACCACCCCTCAGGAGGCAGGGATGAATGAGGGAACCGAAGGGGTACTATCAGACCCGCAGCTAGACAGGCCCACCAGAGAAGCGCGGAAGTCGCTAACCAGTGCTGAGATGTCTTCATGCCGGCGCTAGGCCCCGCCAAGCAGCCAGCATCACACCGTGAGACCGGGTCGGTATCGCACGAAACGTCCCCCCCCCCCCCTCGACGGAGGACAAGGGCCACCAGACGCCACCCAGCGCCAAGAACAGCATGCGCAATCATCCACGCCATCTGCCCGACACTGCCCACACTACATGCCTGGAACTGCACCACCTGAAAAATGATAAGGAAATGATGAAAAGGAAACCGTGGTATGAAATAATGCATCCCAGCATTCGCCTAAGTGACATGGTGAAACCACGGAAAACCCCACATCAGAGTGCGCGGCCACAGGTATCGAACCCACGACCTCCCGAATGAGAACCATTACATAAGGAACAGCTGTTTAAAACGGACTATCCGTTTAACTTAGTGCATTGTGCTTATACCGACACATGCAACTATAATGAAGGTTTTTCTCGATTAACAAGAAGTAAATAGATCAGTCGGTAGAGCACCTGCTCAGCAAGGGCTAGATTCTCACCTAGGGAGTGCGAATTTTTCTCGAGTTAAGATTATTTCCTATCCTCCCCAAAGTTTGGAAGTATAAATGTGAGTGAATATTTATGTGAATTTAATGTAAATAACCCAAAACTCACTGTAAAACGTGTTAATAGCATTACCGGTAGGTAATATGTTGCAAAGAAGAGGCCGCCGAGATGACCTTCCGAGATAAAGGCGGGAAACAATTAAAAAATAAATAGGTAGAAGAACAGTTTTTGGAGGAGTGAATAAAGCAATGATTGCAACACAGCTGATTTTTTTTTCGAATATGATACATACAGCGTTTAAGCTGCATAATATAGGTCAGGATGGTGTGTCACATCCAGAAGGAAAGACTGTTGAGGGATGCTGTGATGTAACTTTAAACCACTTTAAAGCAATGCCTGACACGTGTCTTAAGTTTTGAAAAGCTATAATGCAAGTTATGAATTAAATAACAACGAAATAAAAATATTGTGACAAGATGACAAAACCAGTCCGGTTACTTTTCTATCAGTACATTGTCTTCTAAAACTTTGCCACAACTTTATCTTTCTTCACTTTCTCATTCTCTTATACACTATCTTGGACGTTGGAGTCACTGTACGCCCGTTAGAACCTTCTTCACAACGACCGACGTATACTTCACGACGATGCACACACGCACGGCTGTTTCGTACTCACTGACCAACTCATGCCTATCACCGTAAGACTCGCTCGCTGCTGCTCTCTGCCCTCCTTATACAATGATGATCACAGATCTTTCTCGAAAACTCTGGAGAAAGCCCCTTTTGTGTAGCCACTTAATTGCTGCCAGTCTCGTACACACAAAACAGCTGCGCGAGGCAGTCTGACTTTTGCTCGCTCGACGGCCCGGCATGTAGCGTGAAGTAGCTTAGCCCTGACAGTCCGAGCCCGGCGTCACAATATGAATTCATTATTATTCTAAATAAAGATTTGAAACCTAAAACATCCCGCACTTCTTATCAAATTAAAGAAATAAACGTATGTAATATCGCTTACAAGCTTGCAGGAAAAAGTTATTACAGCATTTACATACAGTACAGTTTAGCATCTTTGTATGTTATAAAATATGAAAAAGCCCATTTTTCCCTAATTGTCCGACCAACTAATGTGCACTTCGTACAGCAGTGTTCCACCACTGGCTTACTAGGCTGCTTGTCTGTTGTGGTAAACAGTAAACGAGTACGGGAAGGGTGAAGGTCATTTAACACGCGGGGACAAATGTAGCTGACATAATACAACGATGTGCAGATAATTGCATGATATATTTTTGTTTGAAATTTGAGCGAGTAATAAAACAAACACACACAAATTCTGAATTGAAACAGTAACGCTAAATACATGCATTAAAACTAAATTTTAAAACACAAGAAAAAAGTAAAGCTTAATTTTGATTTTTGAACCAATCATGTAATAATAGTATATTGCGTACTTAGAACTGTAAGTATAATAATTATAAACTCAAGAATTGGGAATAAAAGGCCCGCAGGGCCGAGTTTTCCCAAGCAATCGAGCTGTGATAAGTAACTTACAGTTCGTGGTTAGCCAATTACTTTTTGCAATACTTGCAGAAAAACCGTGAAAATTGCTAATAAATCAAAATGGCTTTTCCATATTTTGTTAGACATTAAGAAAAAATGAATTCTCAATATTAACAAATAAAAAACTACATCTATGTTATCTCAGATAGGCTTAATAATTTGTATATTTCATGTGAAAATCCAGGTTCCAGCTCAAGATGTACTGAAGAAATAAGCAGAATTGAATCGCTTCTTAATGTTAACAACATGTCCAGTAGCACATTTAATATTTCAATCAATAAATAATTCATACGTTTCTATATTTCGCTAAGAATTCATGAATAACTTAGTTTTAGGTTAGTATGCTGTTGGGTGTGACGTCATTTCCTATTGGTACCGCAAGTATTAAAGATCAGTTTTAGTCCTGGTGCCATGGAAGTTGATAAATGAATTGTAAATTTAGCTTACACTAGGAAATATGTGTTAGCAATGATTAACTTACGTATCAAGTATTGCAAAAATAGATAAAAGATGCATTCCTACAATACATAAATTTACTTTTTACACAAAACATGTAACATACACTTTACTGAATGATTTAACCAATCAGAATGAAGTTTTCTAATTTGGAAATGAAGTGTACGTTTCAGTATATTCGGGGAGCTATTAACGGCAAATGAACCTTTATATTGATTTTACGTGATTTTGGTATTTTTATAGCGATTTATATTTCTGTAAAAGTAGATTGAATGTTTCCCTAACTTTAGAATGCATACAAACATATAAAATTATACGAAAAATGTGGACATCTTTTAATCACTAAATTCGTTTCAAGTAGTTTTGTGGAATTAGTCACATCCAAAATATCCCCTTTTTACTGGTGAATTTCTCGTGCAAAAAGTTTGAATTTTAAAGTCAGCATAATAGTGATCAGACTTTAAAGAACTGACGATCGCTACACAGCATTCTGTATCCTTCTTGTATCCATAACGACATGTTTAATTATACCTACTATTTCTTCGATTATTTATCTCGTTTAACATGAAACGGGTAGGAAAATAAGGCTTTATAAGAACAGCTAATGGAAGTAGTAGGAGCTATAGGACAGAATGACATTTTATGTCTTATATAACGGAAGGAAACACTTCCAGTAGAATGGGATGAACTGAAGGAACTATAGGAGGCTAGGCGCAGGTAGACAGGCTTCAGAGACGTGTGGAAGTCGTAACAGTTCCAGACTTGAAGACATGTCCCACTGCTACAGGTGCCTAGAGAGAACGATAAATGACCCATCGACCAAGCAGCCTTCCAGTATCCACGGAGAGTATTGTTTCTGTTGAATAAGCATCCACGCCATCCGTTCGGTACCGCCATACGGCACGAAATCTATAAACAATCCTGAAAGATGAGAAGGAAACGGAATGAAAGGGAAATGATTGGAGAAAAACGGCGGTAGATGAAAAACCTACTCAATATTTGACTACAGACCAGGGAAAACCATTGCTAGAGTGGACAGTAGAATGGGATCGAACCCGAAACTTGCTGAATGCCTCACTCGTTACAGCTGAGCCATCTGGCTCGGTGCGGCAAACTATATCACACTTCGTTGATTTTTGCCATTACAACGACACGTGTGCGAGTGCAAGCATTGTTTTGATGGAGGATGAGGTTCTTCCCTGCCGAACCCGGCCATCTCTCTGAAAACGGGCCAATCTTACCTCAGAGATTTGCACTCTGTTACTTTTTAATTCCGAGTTAGCAGCGACTGCAGATAAGTATGTCCAATTTTCTCTCAAAATCGAAATGAATATTGTACTGAAGTTGGAGCTTAGCAATTTCGAACACATTCATTCCCGGGAATCCTGCAGAACTATGTTATGGAATGATTTAGTCTGTCGTGATTTTGATCATGCTGCGCGGCCAGGCTTTTATGGCCAAATTTAAACTCCGTGGTTGATTTAGAAGTGATTAAATAATTATGAGGCGCGCAATCCTTTAGAGTGTCTGTCATGTCAACATGAATTGTTGTTGTATTAATAGCCTTTCATACCAATAATTTAAGAGAAAACTTAGGAATTAGTTTGTGTTTTTGTTCGGTTTCTTGTTATTTATTAATTTTAAGTTTGGTTACCCTGATTATTAATGTGTCAAAACATTTAAGTGAATCTACTTCTAAATGTTATGCAGCTGAGGATATGTAAATGCCTGGGTAAGCCCAGGCCATGGCTCGAGTCCTTTTGCCAAAAATGCCCTTTTTTTTTTTTTTTTTTTTTTCAGGTGGCCTCAAGACGTATTTTCCGGTGAAATCCCGATATCGAATGTTTGAGTCGAATACAATTCTTCCCCTATTTACTATTAGTAGTTAAGAAAGTAAAAATGTAGAAACGATTTATATAAAAACAAACTTTTATTGTGGATGTACCAATTTCCAAGATATTCCTTGGTATTGGTTTGAATTTTCAAACAATTATAATTTTCTCAAAGGGAAATCCTTATGTTTACCTGCAAAGAGAACGGAATTTTAAATCCATCACATAACGACCATCTCATAAAATATTTGACTATCGCTTAAAGTCTGTTGTATTCCACAAATTACATTGTACTAAAAAGGTTGTACAATAACACGATTTCTATAAATGCATATCTGGACTAACATGAAGTAGATAGAACAATACGCGTTTGCAAAGTTAGTCTGTACAAGAGTGAGCAGAGTCATATTGGTGCAACAAACCAAATCTATTTATTACCTATAACAAGTTATTCAAGGTTTCTTGAATGAATATATCCTTATATGAGTATATGCTAAATATTTGATCAATTTTGCTCACATAAATAAAAAGGTTTGAGTAACTCTTACAGTACTCTAACTTAAGAACCACACGATGTTCGATATTTGCCATTTTCCGTATTCACGTCTACACTGTAACAAGAGCTATCCTACTATGATTCTTGAACAGTCTCCATTATTACCACCTTCAGGGTGAGACGAGTTACCCGGGCAAGGCTTTTTACATGATTTTCCCCTATCCTGTAAAGACACAATTTGGGAAACGTTAAGCCTAAGGCTCGTTTGAGCATCATTTCATTCAGTCATCGTCTGATATGACCTACCCATTTAAAGAATGTTAAACTTTATTTTAAAAAAGAAAAATCTGATGTATTGCGCTTACATGATGTAAGAACTATTCTTACAAAGTCTTATTCCTCTATATTCTTCATGTTAGTCGAGATAAGCATTTGTAGAAATTATCTTATTGCTAATTTTCTTGTAGGTGCAAGAGGAATATGGGAATACAGTAGACTTTGAGTGATACTCAAATCTTTTAAATCTGATCGTTATATGAAGGATTTGAAATTTCGCTCTATTTACATTGCCAAGAGATAACAAGGTGAATATCCACTTTCCATTTGAGAAAAGTGTAAGTATTGCAAAATTCTGGCAAATAACAAGGAATATCTCCGAAATAGCTCACTCCACAAAAAATGCATTCGGAGATAAATTGTGTATTTTAACGAGATCTGCATTTTTGTACAGTAAGATTTGGTCTATCTCTTCAGGTTTACCAGTTATGCAAAAATGATCAAGAGTGAACAGGATTGCATGGGCTATAGCGAGGAAATCTAGAATATACTATTCTTTGCCAATAAAATATCGCATATCGTTAGACATTTTTCAGAAAATCAGTTTTCGGAAAATTTAAAGGGTAGTTTAGGGTGGAGGAATTTTCTTCAAAATCTTGGTGCCATATCTTTGAAACATATTAAATTTAAATACAAAGGTTGGTTTTTAAGGGACTACTTGTTTTGAGTTATGGTGTTCACACACACACACACACACACACACACACACACACACACACACACACACACACACACACACACACACACACACACACACAGACACACACGCGCGCGCGTAGTAGAGAAGGTAATTATAAAACTGACTCGGAGTGAATGAGTGAGTGAGTGGGTGAGTGAGTGAGTGAGTGAGTGAGTGAGTGAGTGAATGAGTGAGTGAGTGACAGTGAGTGAGTAACAGTGAGTGAATGAGTGAGTGAATGAGTGAGTGAGTGAGTGACTGAGTGAGTGAGTGAGTGAGTGAGTGAGTGAGTGAGTGAGTGAGTGAGTGAGTGAGTGAGTGAGTGAGTGAGTGACAGTGAGTGAGTGAGTGACAGTGAGTGAGTGAGTGACAGTGAGTGAGTGAGTCAGTCAGTGAGTGAGTGAGTGAGTGAGTGGTTTAAGGCTGCGTTGTCAACGGGGTCATGTGGGCCCGACTGCTTCGGAAATGCAGCTGCGAACCATTCCGAGATCGTTTTAAAATAAGAATCGTATCATAAGTAACGTACATATGTAAATCATTAAATGTTGGAAATGGAATTTTTACGATATTGAGCGTTTTGTTATGCTTGAGTATAGTTTATGTTTTATCGTTTAATACAAAATAACAAATAGTTATGAAACTTCACATCTACAAGGGATATTTAAACGGCCCATATGACATTACTTTGCCCAAAGGTTACGAAACTCCAACGTAGCTATTATGTCCATTTTTAAAAAAAATCAAGAATTGTTTCTAGGCATAATTTTTTCAACTTAATTAGAACATTTGGATAGGATGAATATTTTAGAGCTTTAGTATTTTTGATTACCATTTCATATTCTGCACACGAGAAGTGCTTAGTTTCTATCACATTGTTTAAGATGCTATTTATTTCTAACCCGTTTTTCAAACATTACATGGCAAGTACGTTGCACAGAGAGGAGAGAAAGGGTAAAAACCATGGAGAGGTAAACGCAGGAGAGAGTGGAAGGGGAGACAGAAAGAGGGAGAGAGACAGAGACACGAGGAGAGTTAACGAGGAGGGAAAGATAAAACAGGAGAGATTGGAAGAAGAAAGACACTCAACACTCACCAAAATGATAAGAGCAGTCTTGCGGATTCTGTTAGTATTTAAGTAAATCGGTATTAAGGTCAGGAAAATGCACCATTACCGAATTAAATAAAGAAGAAACAAAGAAAACAAGCATCTAATGTGGTGCCCTCAAACGACTTTTGCCACTCTTGTAGAAACTATTCATACAAACATTTATTCTTCTATTTACTTCATACGTATTTGCAATAAATATGTTGGTGCAGATACAAAGGGAACCAGGAAATACAGCAGGGTTTAAGCTGTAGTCAAATCTGTTAGGTGCTGTCGCTCTGTAATGGCTTTGAAATTCTGTTATCTTTACATTGCCAAGAGACGGACGGAAAAAAAACTCTCATACACACACGCAAACACACACACACACACACACACACACACACACACACACACACAAACATAGAGGACTTTATATTTGAAAATACTACAGATATTTTAAAACGTGAACCTATAACAATGAATATCTCGGAACTGGTTAGCTCCACAACAAAGAAAACTTGTGTTAGACATACGTTTTGTGCTATAATGAGATCTATGTACTTTTGTGTAGTAAGGTTTTGTCTATTATTTATGATAATTCGTTCAAAATGAAGAGGATTTCAGAGACTATTCACAGAAAATTCAAGATATACATTTCATTTGCCATAAGAATATGTTAAACACATGTTATTTTCATAAAACTTGTTAGTCAATTTTGAGAAAATCAAAATGTTTGAAAAAAATATCTATATAGAGCAGCTCATTTTTCGAGAGGATTTTTTTTTACAAATCTTTGTGTCGCATCCTTGGAAGACGTTGAACCTGAATATAACATTTAACCCCTCTTCCCCCCCCCCCCACAAACACACATATATTCATACAGGTTACTTTATAAAACTGTTTATCTGGATTCAGGGAGTCTCAAAACATGTATTTGCAGTGAAATGTGATATCGATTTTTTTCGTGCAATACATTACCTCCTCTTCGTTGTAGAGAAAGTGAAAGTTATTTTGCGAAATTATGTTATGTATTGATACTTTGAAGAATTGCCTATTTAGTATCTAATAGAAAAAACCGTTTGACATATGACTGCTTATCAAGTCTAGTAGTGAAATTAAGACGTTTGATAATTTACACGAGGTGTACGTTTCTTTTCTAGCTTATATTTTGTTTAAAACGTGAGTTATACCAAGCTGCTGCCTGAAGTTTTGTCTCGAATGGTGCCACAAAACGCGCAACATTTCAGAAGTTACGATGTTTAATTCTGTCACTGGAGATTTATAGTCATTTTCCTTTTTATTATCATTGTTTTTGTATTGAACCCTTTCCCATGCCAAACGCATTGCGGTATTGCGTTTAAATCACATGCAGTTAAACTTAGATTCGAACCTGTAGTCTCGAGCGATACAACTATCGCCTCTGCCGTCGACTTGTTACAATTTATTGGCGTTTTATGTAACACTTACATGCTCCCCTTAAAGATAAATGGAAGCGGCAGAGAGCGGCAGAAATAAGCTCGCTGCACTTTATTCTCCCCTTTAAGGAAAGTAATTTTCCGAGGGTCATGTAAAGGGAAGAAGAAACAACTTCATTTTCTCTAAAGAAATTACCCTAGGTTTGTATAAGAGAAGCAGAAAAGGTCTTGATCTAAGAAGTTGAGCGGAAAACAATAGTTGGGAATGTGCGCCATTCCTTAAGTGCCATTCTACAAAGGAAACGCGATATGCCGAGCTTTACTGTAGTTTTATGTAGTTCCCCACCGCTGGTTAAGCAACTGTCTTCGGTTAGTTTCTCCAGAACAGCTGAGCTTATAATATCACTCTATTCCTTTGTAATACACACAAGAAATGTACAATTTCTGTTTAAGGAGGAGTCGTTATACAACACCACTTTAATATTCAACGCTTTAGGATTAACAGCTGCCTCGCCATCAAAAAAAAAAAGGATCTGTGCACTCAAGCGTAACACGTTAGCATCGCCCGACACCTTTCGGGTTGCCTGTTCGGAAAAAAGTGCACGGCTATCTGGGAATACTGCATAATTTCAGGAGGAATAAAACCGTTTAAATCACATTTTCACTAATAACTAATCGCTTTATCTCTCTTGGATTAGTTGCTCGTAACTACATCGAAGTAAGCCTGTTTTCTGCAAAATTATTGTGAATTCAATAGTTTTTGACAATATACAGTTTATTTATTTAAGATATAAAGTATTAATGTTGTGATAAAAACGACGAAGTCCAGTGCAGTTACTTTTTTCTCACATTCTTTTGTTCCAAAATGTTTGCACAAATACACAGCTCTCTTTCACTGACGTTAATACAATTTAGAGTCGTTCGTGATGTTACAACTCACAACTGTTTTCTTCTCGTAACCTTGATTCGATCCTTTTACTGTCTTTCTTCACATTCTATATCTCTCATACAGTAACTCTGACGATACACTCAAAACTCAGTAAAACTTATTCACTTCGACATATCTTTAACGACGACAGTAACACCCCCCCACCACACACAGCTGTCTCGCACTCACTGACACATTGACTGACTCAGGTCTGTAACCGTAATTCTAATTCGTTGCCTCGTCTCCTTACATAACAAGGATGACGTAACACGGACGTTTGCTGAACGTCTACAAACTTGACGGCCACTTCTCGAATACTCTGGAATACTCTTTGTGTTACAATTCGATTGTTGTTAGTCACGTATTTGCTCGCTCGCGTGGTGTGGATAAGCTTGACTTTGAGCACCTTTGTTACGTGTCGTGCCAGTGATGTGGGGCAGCGCTGCCCCGGTCTTCCTTTGTTGCGTTGCCTCTGCCTTGGGCCGGCGTCACAATATATTTGTCTTTTAACACTAGAACGCTCCTGTTTTAAAGACCCCCTAAAACGTCCACGCTGCTATTTCTTAGGCATTTTTAGCAATTTTTGTACGAAAACTGTGAAACGTTTTACTTATTGCCTTCTACCTTATTTTGTTGTAATAAAGAAAATGATTTTACTCCATAACTACAAGCGAAATTAGAATCCAGTTTGCATTTATGCAGCTTCCTGAGCAAGTTAGTTAACAGTCCCACGTCATTTAATACAAAATTCGTGGTACGGAGATAATCATGTACAGGGAGCTCAAAAAATATACTGCTTTTTCACTACTTCCGTTTAATCGGAGATGACTGCAAATGTTTTACTTGAAATGTGACATTCTACATCTTTCTCCAGATTCGAATAGTACTCTTCAATAGTTTTTCAAAAAGTACCCACACTTCTGGCAAATCAATTACTTTTAAATAAAATAAAAAAGAAATATAAGCTTAACGGAGTAAAGGGTTTATCTCTTTTTTCGTGATTCAACTTGCATATTACTGCACCCTGACTTAAAATTACAACCACTCCTATATCCAGAAAGGTACCTAACTTGACTGTTCTTTGTTTTAGTCCATAAAATCACGTTTATTTGGCTGTATTTGGCTTATACTCATGCAATATAAAGTTGTTTATTTTAAAGATGCTTACTACTTCCGGTTTAACTGGAAACAACTGCAAATGTCGTCTTTTAAATAGAACACCAGATACTTTTACTTTCTTTACTACGTGTAGTATGTAGAGGAGTATTGTATTTCACCAAAACATTGGATGTCGAAGTATACAGGATGGAAGGAAAGTCATTACATTCCTTCTAATATGTGTTTCATAGAAACATTACAAACAAAAATGTCTAATGGTATTTTGTTCTTTGATCAGCCTATTTTGAAAAAATAAATGGTTTTGGATCCAACTTGAACGTGCAATTCCACAGGAATGTGCGAAGATAACAGTTTGCTACTTGTAAGATGCGTAGACTAACTTATTTCTGACATAGCTTCGGTAGTAATTATGGAACATCACACAGGGTTACGAAATAAATTAATCACTTGAAAGATGTGAAGGATCCAAGCAGCTTTTTCACACGTGCAGTAAGCCGACAACGTTGCGTTGAGGTTTGTGGATGCAAACAGGTCTGGCACTTTCGCTTTCGCTTTAATGTTTTGGGAGCTAACGCTTCTGATTGGACTACTCTCGCGCAGTAAACACAGAAGGACACGGCAGGTTTTTTTTTTTTTTTTTTTTTTTTTTTTTTTTTTTTTTTTTTTTGTGTGTGTGTGTGTGTGTGTGTGTGTGTTCTCAAGAATCACTGTTACTGTGTTTGTTTATGTACTGAGCTAGGAAAAGTGACAGTGACACAATCTGCAGTGTTGCCAGCTTGTTTTCAAGAAAACTAAAATATCTCCGTAGGAAATGGTCAGAGACAAAAACGTAAGATACAAAATGTGTTCCAAATATCGAGATCTATCACTGGTTTAAATTAATGTAATGACTTCCCTTCCACCCGGTATGTTTTTAGGTCCCCTGAACTAAAAGAAACAGCATTTTTAGAAAAAGGTCCGCGCGCGCGCGCGCGCGCGCGCGTGTGTGTGTGTGTGTGTGTGTGTGTGTGTGCGTGTCTGTCTGTGAGCAGCAGCACTAAAAATTTGAAACGTCGGTTAAAAACCAAAGTTGATATTTTAGTTCAATATCTTATAAGGATGCGACACACGATTGGAAGAACATTATTTTAAACTAAGCTAGTTTAAATAGTTTAAAATATACCTATAAGGGATTGAAAGCTTTTTCAAAACGTTTCATTTTCTCAAAAGCTAATGACGTTGATTAAAATGTCATAAGTTTAAGACATTTTGATATAGAAATGAAATGTATATTTTAAATTTTCTAGCAATAGCCCGTGTAGTCCTGTTTACTCTTGATGACTTTTGCATAGCTGGTAAAGAATAAGAGCTAGGCTAAATCTTACTATGAAAAAAATCTTAATCTCGTTAGAACACAAAATTTATATCCAAATGCATTTTTTTTTTTTTTTTTTTTTTTGATAGAACTATTTCTGAGGTATTCCTTGTTATTTGTATGAGTTTTGCAATACTTATTCTTTTCTAGAATGGAAGGCCGTTGTTATTTGTATGAGTTTTGCAATACTTATTCTTTTCTAAAATGGAAGGCCGTTGTTCATTTTTTACCTTTAAGCCGTGAAAAGAGAACTGAATTTTAAAGCCTTCATATAGCGACCAGCTTTAAAAGATTTGAGTATCGCTCAGAGTCTACCGTACTCCTCCTGCACCTACAAGGAAACAGGCAATAAGATAATTTCTGCAAATGCTTATGTCGACTACCATGAAGACTAAAAAGTACCTACTGGGTGACCGAGCGTCGCTCGGCCTTTCTTTTCTTTTCCCTTTTTTAATCGTAGTCTTTTAGGAGAAAGTACTTATTTAGATAAACTTGAGAAGCAAAATGTTAACTAAATGTAAATTTTCATCCTAACTATTGGAGGCGTTTCCGTGACGAAACCTTTAATATCCTGGCTTGTTTGTTGAAAATGGGCCATTAACAGAGAAATTATGGCCGAAATAAGGTTTCGACTAATTATGACTGTTACGCGTAGACTAATATAGCTAAGTCAACTTTCTTTAGGTTTTCTGGAACCTCTTGACAATGCCTTTAATATCTTGGCTTGTTTGTTGAAATTGGCCCATTAATAAGAGAAATTATGTCCAAAATATGGTTTGGACTAATTGTGACTGTTACGCGTAGACTAATGTAGCTAGGTAAACTTTGTTTAAGTTTTCTGAAAGCTCTTGACAAGACCTTTAATATCCTGGCCTGTTTGTTGAAATTGGCCGATCAACAGAGAAATTATGACCTAAATAAGGTTTAGAGTAACTGTGACTGTTACGCGTAAAATCGCGTTTTTTTCAGGAATGACACCTATATGGATAAACTTAATAAGCAAAACCCTGTCTGAATACAAAATTTGATCGCAATAATTAGAGCCGTTTCCAAGTTGCGCGGAATATATTTACGATACAAGAATTGCTCGTTTAAATATGTAAGATAAGGATTTGTAAGAATAGTACAAGAGTAGTGAAAGTTATGTGAGTGCAAAACATTAGACTTTTTTACGTATTCGGATAGAAATCTTCAACAGGTTTTCAAGAAGTATGAAAAATTAAAAAAAAAAAAAAAAAAAAAAAAAAAAAACCATGAAGAAAAAGAAACTACTAAAAGGAAAGGAAAAGAAAGAAAAACAAATGCAGGTCACGTTCTAAATTCTGAATTCTAAATTCATCACATTGTGACCCGGGGATACCTCAGCTGAATCACAATCGCTGATTGATAAAGTATATCGCTTTATTACACATGTATGACATCTACTTCGGATTGCATTACAGATATATTCCGAAAGTCTTCCAGAATTTCAGCTACAAAAGGTCACGATTGCGGAAAGAGATGTAATGTGTGCTTGTGCTTTGTGTGTTTAATAAGTATGCAGCAACAAATGGCTGCAACAAAGCTCGACTACAATATGAAAGCTACGTGACAATGGAAAGCTAAGCGGAATATTAGACACGGATACAAGAGTTTACACTAGGCTACACTCCGTTAGAAACACTGATGATTATTGTCGGTTCTAACTACACAAGAAACCGCCTCCGCTTGCCGACGGCAAATTTTCTATTATTTTAAAAAGTTACGCCCAAAGTGCAAAACAAATATTGGTTAGGTAACTTTCTTTAAATGGGACTAAAGGTCACAAAATATTAGAAAAATACTTTCAAAATGGTGACCATATGGGCGTTTGAAAATCAAAAGCGGTTAATTGACCATCATCAGGCGTTCCAGTGTTAAACCGAATTGTTGTTTTATTTCTTTTAAGCCACCTTTTACTTTCTCTACTACGTATATTAAGTAGGGGAAGTATTGCATTGGACCCAAAATTTCAATGTCGAGATTTCACCGGAAATATGTTGTGAGGCCTCCCAAATCCAAAACAAAAAATATTTTTAGAAAAAGGTCGGTGTGTGTGTGTGTGTGTGTTTGTGTGCGTGCGTGCGTGTGTGCGTGTGTGTGCATGCGTGTGTATGTGTATAAAACCAAAGCTGGTATTTAAGTTTAATATTCTTCAAAGAAGCGACAAGAAGATTTTGTAGAAAATTCCGCCACCCTAAACAAAATTTTTGAAAAATTTTGATTTTCTCAAAAATGTCGCTAACTAGTTTGATTAAAATGCCACATGTTTAAGACATTTTTATGGCAAATGAAATGTATACTAACTATCTGGCTATAGCTTATGTATCCTATTTACTCTTGCTGACTGGTAAACCGTGAGAGATAGACCAAATATTACTGTACAAAAATGTAAATCTCGTTAAAACACACAAGTTATGTCCAAATGCATTTTTTTATTTTTCTTGAGGGTGAACCATTTCGGTGTTATACCTTGGTGAGAGCTTTGCAATACTTACGCCTTTCTCAAATGGAATATCGTTATTCAGTTTTTTATTTCTTGGTCATATATAGAGAATGGAATTTCAAAGTCATCATATAGCGACTCCTCTTAAAACATTTGACTATCGCTTAAAGCGATTCCTCTGTACGAGGAAATTAGCAACAATAAAATTTCTACAAATCTCTATCTCGATTAATATGAAGTAGATAGAGGAATTAAGTGGTGGTAGAATAATTTGTGTTAGGGTAGGGAAAGCCATGTGAGTGCAACACATCAGATTTTTTATCCACCTTTTAGTTTAAAATGTTTATTTTTCTGAATTGGCCTTGAATTGTTAACTGCATTTAAATGACTTACACACAGATCAAAACATCATAATTCCGGTAGACTTAGAAAGGCATAGGTATTATAAATGTGTTTTGAGATCCCTATTGCAAACAGTATTATTCTGTAGAAAACAGATTTACTTTTATACAGCTTACTTTTCCGCTTACGTTTCTATAATGAAATCTACATTTACTCAACAACAGACTTTATGACCCACCCAATTTTCTTTTTAGAGCAGTTTTCTTGCTATTTATGAGAAGATTGTGAATAAACATCCTACCCATAAACACAATAACTATATGCATGTAGTCCTGCAATTGTAAACACGTTGTTATGGCGTGCCAAATAATCCAGAAGTGACTATGGCATTCACAGCACAAAGGAGCAGCCCTGTGGAAACAACAAGCATTCAGTTTCGATCCCTTTCTGATTTTCTTTTAACACATACAATTCCAAAGCCCTCTGTAACAACATCCTTTGATTACTATGGTGGTGTTCCCAGTTATTAGAGGCGCATAAAATGTGCACGCAAGTCATGTACAGCCTTTTATGCTGCTTGTTATGGAAATAATGATGGAGTCCTTTTCTATGATCACAATAAATGATTAATGCCAAAATGTGTTAAATTGTAGCCTTGTTGTTAACATTAACCATTATTCAATTATATTTTGTTTCGCATTCTACAAAAATTTGTGAACTGATTTATGAATATTAATAACCCAATTTCACAATGGGGATTAATGCAATCAGCCGGCTTGGAAACTTTAAATTGAATTGATTTCATTTGTTCTAAGTTTCATTAAAAGTAATTTACAATGGTGATCATATTCGGCATTCTTTCTTAAAATGAATAGTGCATTTAAATTGTAGGTATATTTATGGCATAATAGGTATGTTCGATATCAAGAGTTATCGAGAAAAACACACGTTTGCCTTATTCGAACGATAAAAAGAGTTTATAAAATACGTGCACGTAAGCAGCATAACTCAAGCATTTTTTATTTAAATCTAGTGCTTTTCAGGGATGCATGGCAAAAATGTTCAAACTTCATTCACCTCATTTTTCCTTGGAACATATTTTCTTATTTTTAAAAGGCTATGTTGAGTAAAGTGTGTGTTTCTAATCTGGGTACTACAAATAAAGTGTGAGAATTTAATTTTAGAGGAAACATTTCTGAAGTCTTCTCAGTGAATTGACAAAACTGGGACACCACTAAAGTTTATTATAGTAAAAATGTGAAATTTAAATAAATATTGGAATCTTATCATTAATGAGTTATGTTTTGTGTTTGTTTCACTTTTGAACTGTTATATTCATCTTTTCGTGCAAAGTAAGTGCAATATGAAAGTTGAACTGTAGACTTTAGATTATCGGCCCTTCTTACGTGCCTATAACAATATATTGAAATTATCTCTGGCGACCTTTTATAGTGATAAATAGGAGGTATCTTTGAGTGCATAGAATTGTGCGGCATAATGCATGTGCATAATGTGAAATACTAAACCGCCTTTGTCACCCCCAGTCCCTAATGCTATTCTGGTCTAGCACTTTATTCAATATTTATCTTACTCCTCCCTTTTCCATCGCTCCTGAGCCTGAAACCATGCTGTGATAACACTGAACAACAGCCAAACATTTTTCAGCATGAAATTGGGTGTTTATTATGTGGACTTTAGCGCTGAATTCAATGGTGCAAACAGTTTTTCTCTGGCACCCACAGTTAAAAAAAAAATCTGTTTTCTGAATTAGCACAATGCTAAAATTTCTGTTATAGTGATTGACATAGTAAACAAGATCTAATAGTGATGGGAACATTTTTTTTTATTATTATTATTTTACTGCTTTAGTTAGTAAGTACCGTGGTGTTATAATAATTTTGCCTTTGACAATTTATTCCCTGTTTTTGTGTCTCCTAATAGCGAATAAATTGTTGCATTTCCAAATGTCTCATCTGTTTATTTTTGAATCCCTACACTAAGGATTATCTTATCTTATGTTTCCTTGAAGGAGTTTCATCCATAGCAGATTCATATTTATTTTTCAACCTCTATACTTAGGCTTGTGTTATCTTATGTTTACTTGAAGGTGAATCCCCAATTTCATCCATTAGCAGAACCATCTGTTTATAGTTTTCAATCCCTTCTCGTATGTTAGTAATCTTCTTCCTGCCTTATCTTATGTCTACTTGAAGGTGAATACCAGTTTCATCCATGGCAGTATTAGTCATTTGTAAGTTTTATTAGTGAAAAGTGGTGCGAGATTCATATAAAATACTACTGTGCTTTTCAAATGGAAAGAGTTCTGATCTGCAACCGTTGCAACCACGTTTACATGCACAGCGTTGCAAGCTCACTACCCCCACTCTTCATATTTCTTGGCGCGCGTCAAGCACAACTTAAGGGCAAAGCAATATGACAACACAGCAGAACTCCGATTGGTTACTGGCCTGGAGACGCTCAAGGACAAACTCCTTCCCATTTAAAAAACACAGTAATATAGCACAAAATGTGTCGCGAATGTATATTAATCGTCCTGATAATTTCTGTTACGTTTGCGGTCAATATACAATTAAATCTAATAGACAGAAAATAACACCACTAATAGAAAAGGCTTATGAATTATATTTTTATCTTAAACTTGGTGATCAAAAGTGCAGTTGGACTCCACATGTGGTTTGTAGAAATTGTGCCAGCCGGTTAAGAGGGTGGTTAAAGAATAAACTGAAAGTTTCTATGCCTTTTGCAATTCCGATGGTATGGAGGGAACCAATAAACCATAATGATAATTGCTATTTTTGTATGACTAAAATTACAAGACTTAAGGGAAAAGGCAAAAGGACAATTGCATATCCAAACATTCCATAAGCTATTAGACCTGTTGCTTACAGTGGTGAGATACCCATTCCTGTTCTTCCGGAATCCTGGACATTAGAAGACGAGTCTGGAAAAAGTGATAACCCAGTAGTTCAATCAATCTCAGAATCAGAATTTGAAGACCCAGATCCCAACATGCATCATGTGGTAACTCAGGGAGAGTTAAATGATTTGGCCGGAGACTTAAATCTTTCCAAAGCTCAAGCAGAACTTTTAGGTTCTTGACTAAAGGAATGGAATTTCTTCGACACAGATACATCCACATCAATCTTTCGGCATCGAGAAGAGCACCTGATTAAATATTTCAGAATGGAAGAGAATTTGAGTTGTTGTTGTGATATTGATGGTTTGATGAATGCTCTTGGTAAAATTCACAGCCCAGATGAATGGAGGCTCTTCATACATGCTTCAAAATTAAGTTTGAAAGCTGTGCTTTTACATAATGGTAATACACAAGCATCCGTACTCATTGGTCATGCGGTATAAATGAAAGAAAGTTAAAAAATATGCAGCTAATGTTACAAAAAGTGTATCATGACAAGTACAACTGGTCCATCTGTGGCGATTTCAAAATGATTGGAATACTGTTAGGATTGCAAAGAGGATATACTAAATATTGCTGCTTTTTGTGTGAATGGGATAGCCGTTATAGATCCAAACATTACGACACTAAAATATGGCCTCCCGGAAGAATTTCGTCCCTGGAGAAAAGAATATCTCAGCTGAACTATTGGTTGATAGATCAAACATTTTATTGCCTCCACTTTATATAAAATTAGGCCTAATGAAGAATTTAGTCAAGGCATTAGACAAATCTGGAGCAGGTTTCAAATACCTAGAAGAAAAATTTCCAAGAATCAGTGCTTCTAAGTTCAAGGAAGGCATTTTCGTTGGGCCTCAGATTCGAGAACTAATGAAACATCAGCTGTTTGAAAGTAAATTGAATTATGTGGAACTTGAAGCATGGATATCATTCAAGACCATATGCGAACAGTTCTTAGGTACTAGAGCACAAAATTATGAACAATTAATCGAGAAATTACTAGGAAGCTATAGAAATCTAGGTTGGAACATGTTTCTCAAAATGCACTTCCTTCATTCCCACTTGGACTTTTTCCCTGCAAATCTAAGACAAGTTAGCGATGAACATGGAGAAATATTCCACCAAGATATTTTCCAAATGCAGAAAAGGTATCAAGGAAAATGGAATCCCAATATGCTTGCAGATTACTGCTGGAACCTCATAAGAGAAACCACAAGAAGGTACAGAAGAAGCAGCAAACGGCAGAAATTCAACTGAAAGCAGTAGGGGATGGACTTGAAAACGATTTGGCCATGGTTCCAGGTATGTTAATTGGTTACTTTTACAGAATTAGATGTAATTTTATTATGAAGGATTCTTCTACATATTACCAGTAAGTCTTTGATATTGCGGTGACTTTACGTTTTATTTATAAATGACTAGAAGTGTAAGTACAGGATTTACTAAAAAACTGAGGGTGTTAACGCTAAAACAAAGGCCATATATTTTGAACTCAGCATTAAAAAAAAAAAAAAAAAAAAAAAAAGGGCCGATGTGGACCGTCATTGTAGTGCTTAACGCCCGCTTTTACTACATGCGGCACTGCAGGCGGAGACACTGATGATACATGGAATGAAGATGGAGCACTGGTGGACATCAAAGGTGCCGGTATGCCGGAATTTCGTCCCGCAGGAGTTCTTTTACATGCCAGTAAATCTACTGACATGGAGCTGTCGCCTTTAAGCACATTTAAAAACCATCGTTCTGGACCGGCTTTGAACCCGCGACCTTGGGATCAGTAGGCCAACGTTTAACCAACTGAGCCACCCAGACCGATTGCGCCGCTTTGTCCATCACCGATTTTACATGCGAACGCCTGGAATCGAACCCGATCAGCTTTGGTGAGAGGCAAATGGTTTAACCACTAGGCCACGGCCCTGCCGCCTTTGTTACTATATCAACAGGAGTGTGGCTGCCCACGGCTGGCGTCAAATACAGATGATAGAGATTCTGCCAACATTAAAATACGAATACTACAGGAAAAAGGAAGTGTCAGCACGCTTGAGGGATTCGATTGTACCTGAAAAAGTAACTCTGTGTCTAACCTGTATAGCAGCTGTAGACATATAGAACCGTCGCAGCATGGTTTGTGATTTCAAAAGCATTTTTAAAACTAATTCCTTGTACAGATCCATAAATTTTTTGTTACAAAATAAGTTATAATGAGGAACTGAAAGTTGACAAACTTTTAATTGAAACAGGATATATGTATTACAAATATAAAAGTAATGTTGAAAACGGGCTTTGCGTAAAAAGGACAAACAACTATAGGAAGGGATTGATGCTTGTATTTTAAAATTATATTTTTCATTGAAAGTGCTTCTCTCACGTAGCAACTGATCAATTCAGTTGTTTCTCTACACAGATGGAATTTCTAACTCCTTAATTTAATCAGTTCCAGTTTCCCCTCCAGAGAACATGCATTAAGAACTTGAAATGGATCCTGCTGCACAAACGAAACAAAATCGTCTTCGCACTCCCTCCTCCCTCTCGGCATTTGTTGTACATTCCCCCTCTACCAGTTTTTAAAGTGTATCTGTAACCCATTATCCATACTTCAAAGAACATGTTTTCTTTATATCTTCTTTTCATGTTTTTTAAAATCTTCTTCGCTATATAAAAATGCATTAAAATATGAAGGAAATAAAGGAGAAAGCGTGAGGTAGAAGGGAGGAAATCTCTGAAAAGTTAGGTTTATGCTTTTGTACAATTTCCCGCCTTATCCCGTCCGGAAATTACTCTCCTGATAGATATGGAGAAGCGGATTTAATTAAATTTTCTTTCCAGTGAGACCAAAAATAAGTAGATTGCAAGAAACAAAAACCGAGAAGAAAAGGGAGAGCAGAAAATGCCTGAAAGGAGAGCGGGGAAATTTCTTTTCTGAGTCTTAGGAGGATTATAAGAAAAGAGGAGACAATGTTCTTGTATACTACGTAATAAATGCTGTGGTTAGCAGGTGGAGTAGCTACAAACCTGAGCTCAGGGGTATCGTGGAGGAAGCCCTGTAAACCGGCTGCAAAACAAAAATAATACACAATAGGTTTCCCATTATCGACTGCCCTTGGAAACTTTTATCACTTTTCTCAGAACATGGGAGCTATTCTTTACTTATGCATAAGGGCATAAAATGAGGTATCAAGTGGCATATGCAAAAACAAAGAGAGAAAGAGAGAGAGAGAGAAGTAAAAGGACATCCTCTATAAAAAAAAAGAACCGAAATACTGAGGATAATGCTGGAAACCAACCTTTCCTTGGGCAATGCCATGTGGGTTGATTTTGTGTATTATTGTTGATAATGGGGTAAGCCTTGGAACTATGAAATGGTTAACTTTTCATAATTATCTATCAGTACGTATTTCGGTGTTTTCTTCAACTGTATTAATATTAACTTGGGCATAATTAATAAAAAAGTTATTAAGCATTTTCGTTGAAAAATTGTGTAAATAAAAGGGCAAACATATACTGTGGTACCGAAATAACACCTACATACATATCCTTTGTTTTGCGAGGACCCATTCCGTTCTTTACCACAGACTTCATTACACAGCAGCAGGAATTGGAACCTGGATAACCTCCAGCATTGAATTCCTGTAAAATTAAATTCGTTTATTAAAACTCCAAATAAAATTGAAAACGATTAACAACTCATTGCCGATTAAGAAATTTAAGTAATTGTACTTTCATGCTGTTATTGATCTTATATTTTCCTATTTGTACATCAAGTATAATTTCATTTTATTTTTTCTTTGAAAGAAGCATCATTCATACTTTGTTTTTAATTTTTGGACGAGGCTATAACGTTCATATTGGTTAAATTTTCAATATTTTTGGCAACTATATATTTTTTTTAACAGCTGCTACTATCTTCCCGTTCCAAATTTCCAATGTCTCCGATCTTGGGCATCTTCAATGCTTAAAACTCTTGCTTGTGGTCGCCCTTTTTTTCCTCTTTCTGGTTGGTTGCTATTGATATAGTTGTTTAGGCCATCGTTCATGTTCCATTCTGAATATGTGTCCTAAACATTTTCAATGCCTTCATATCAATTCTTTCAATTATGCTTTCTTCTGCCTCCATTATCTTTCTAATTTCCGTATTTGTGATACGTTGTAAGCTTGAGTTTTGGCACTTCTACGTAAATAATCAATTTATTGAGCTTATTCTATTCCTGTAGTAATTGTTGATTGTCCATACCTTATAATTTATTTTATTTATCTCTATGTAGTTTTAGCAGTGCTTTTCATTTTATTGCAAATAATTTCTAATAACTGTACCTAAAACTTGGAATAAAATGAAAAGTACTTTTAAAAGCAAATACAGATAAATAAAAGAAATTATGAGGTATGGTCAATCAACAATTACTACAGGAATAGACTTAAAGCTTTAGAAATGGATTATCTGATATTACTATTACTATTATTATTATTATTATTATTATTATTATTATTATTATTATTATTATTATTATTATTATTATTATTATTATTATTATTATTATTATTATCATCGTTGTTGTTGTTATTGTTATTGTTATTATTGTTATTGTTTCGTAGAAATGGGCGTGACATTCCTACAAAATGCACTTCAGTCAACAAGTCTATGGCGATGACTTTGTCCGCAAGGTTGATTAATGCATGAGGTTTCAACAAATGCTTGTCGACACCCTTGACTTTCTTAAAACTGTTCCTCGGAGCAAGGAAGGGTATTTTAGTAACGATACCTACCACTGTCAATAGACACAATATGTACTATTGGGTCCCTCATAATCCTCACTGGGGTGCTCAGTTGTAAAACCACTGAGACTTAAACTTTTTGTGTGGTAGTCTTGGAATCAATGTTATCGGACTTGTGTTTCTCCCAGCCAGACATAGAGGACCACGATATCTGGAATTCCTGCAAGGTGAGCTTCGGGATTTTCTTGGTGCGGCTCCGGTACGACTGGTGTTAAAATACTGGTTCCGCCAGATGGTGTAGCACCTTACTATTATGAACCTCTAAAGGTCCATGCCCGTCTCTGTAGTGTGGTGGTACCGTGTCTGCCTCACGTCTAACAGGTCGAGAGTTCGAATCTTGCTTAGGGTGAGTTATCCGAATGAGGTTTTATCCGAAGTTTCCCCTTACCCTGAGAAGATTAATGTCGGGTAACTTAAAGCTCTGTGAACCTCGGGCTCATTTGAGCATCGTTTCAACCACTTCATTCAGCGTCCGATATGACATGTTGCAGGACGTTAATAACAAAGAAAAAGAAAAAAAAAGAAAAAAAATAATTGTGCCCTAGACGCTGGATCGATCTAGGTGGCCAATATCTTGGTCAAGAAGATCTCCTGATCTAATCACATTAGATTTTTACTTTCTCTACTGGTAAGCAGGGAAAGTATTGTATTCCACCCAAAAATTCGATGTCGAGATTTCACCTTAAATATGTTGTGAGACCCCTTGAATCCAAAAAAGCATTTTTAGAAAGCGCGCGCGCGTGTGTGTATGTGTGTGTGTGTGTGTGTGTGTGTGTGTGTGTGTGTGTGTGTGTCTGTGGATAGCATAACTCAAAAAGGAAAAGTTAGTTAAAAACCAAAGTTGGCATTTAAGTTTAATGTCTTTCAAGGATGCGACACGAAGATTTTGAAGAAAATAGCTCAACCCTAAACTACCCTTTACATGGAAAATTTTGATTTTCTTGACAATGGCCCTAACGATTTTGATTAAAATGTCATATGTTTGAGATATTTTTATGGCAAATGAAATGTATATCTTAAACTTTCAGGCTTTAGCTCCTGTAGCCGTATTTACTCTGGACGACTTTTGCATAACTGGTAAACCGTTAGAGGTAGACCAAATCATACTATACAAAAAATGTAGATCTTGCTAAAATACACAGTTTATGTCTGAATAAATTTTCTTGTAGGGTGAACCATTTCGGAGATATTCCTTGTTATGTGCGTGAGTTTCGGAAAACTTATAACTTTCGTGAAATGGATCATCGTTGTTCATGTTCTATATGTTAAGTGTGCAAAGACAAAAGAATCTCAAAGCTTTAAAAGATTTGACTATCGCACAAAGCCTACTGTATTCTAACATTCCCCTTGCACCTACAAGGAAATAAGATGATTTGTACGAATGTTTATCTTAACTAACACGAAGAAGGTACAAGAATAAGAGTTTGTAAGAATGGTTAGTACAAGAGTAGAGAAAGTCATGTGAGTGCAACACATCAGATTCTTTCTTTTGGAGTTACATCAAGAATATTGCTTTTGAAATCCCCCCAGTAAAGAGGTGTTACGTCAAAGAGACGTTAGGTTATATGCATCATTGTCACACCCGCAGTTGTCAGAAACGTCCACATGGATACAAGGAGACGGTTGGAACATTGTATCAAACAACAGGGACATCATTTTGAACACCAATTCTATAAATAAAGTCAGCATAACAGCGCTACTTGTTAATAACAATAAAACTAATGTTATAATAATTCAAAAATATTAATATAGGTAATAATTATTATTGTAAGTATAATAATGGTAATACTGAAACTAATTTAAATAAAACTAATTTTATGATAATCATAATGGCTATGGTGCTAACAGTCATAACAACAAAACGTAATAACAAAATAATAGAAGTAATAAAATGAGGATAACAACTAATGATAATAGATAACAATAATAGTAACAACCATAATGATGATGTACATAATCATAACATAATAAACATTATAATAAAATTAATAATAATAGCAGCGGTTACATACAGTTTTACACATCCGTTTTTATTTATATGGTTAAGGCATTGTGTGAAGTAACGGCGAGAGAAACATTTTTTTTTTTTTTTTTTTTTTTTTTTTTTTTTTTTTTTTTTTTTTTTTTTTGTCATTTCTGTTTAACTGCATGGTCATTTCGCGACGGCTCTTTTAGGACATACCTCGTAGCGCATTTTGCCTTCTAGGTCTGACTCCAGCACTAACCATCTTGCTTCGTCACATGTCCACAGAGACCTTAGTGCTAGACAACGTACCTCTGCTTTTATGCTGCCGGTTAGATGGCAGCTTCAACACATGTCTGCAGTGATCTTGGTGCAAGGCAAGTATACATATGCGCGTTCACGTGCCGGGCAGATGGTATTAGTGGGCCATGTATACTACCTAGTTTGATTATCTATGGATAGATAACAGAGCATTCGCTATTACCATTTATTTTCATTTTTACTTGTGTTTTAGACTTAAGGTGGAACTGGACCATAGTATTAAATATTCAATCCGACATTTACCTCCACATTGGTCGGCCCCCTGGATCTGAACTCGGGACCTCCTGAATGCAGGCAACAGACGTTACTACCGAAGCCACCACGCTCAGTTAGAGAAGTTGTGTGAATGTAATACGCGTAATATTAGTTTTTCCCCTTCTCAGAAGATTAAGGAAATATATTTTTCATAAATTTCTTGTTTGACTCAGTAATTTAAAATACTCAGGATGGCTTGGTATGAAACAATGACTTTTGTTGTATATACTTCGTTGTATATACCGTCAGTGATCCATGGTCAATGTTGTGTACGTATATACAGTGACGCCGATTGACCGCGGCGGCGCACATCAAAGTAGGCTCGGGGCCAGGCTATTTCACAACACTGGCAGTGCTTACAACAAAAGCGCTCAAGGTCAGACTGCCTCGCACGACTATTGTGAACACATGACATCAGAGCGGCAGAACAAAAAGGGGTTTTCGAGATTATTCGACAAATGTCCGGCGACCGGCGTATTTGTAGAAGTTCACGACAGGTCCGTGTTACGCCATCCTCGCTGCTTAAGAAGGCGAAGCAACGAACAGCAGTTGGTTACAGACGGGAGTTAGTAAGTCATTTGTTCTAGTGTGTGTGTGTGTGTGTGTGTGTGTGTGTGTGTGTGTGTGTGTGTGTGTGTGTGTGTGTGTGTGTGTGTGTGTGTCAGCTTCGTGTGAGAGAAACTTTGCGTCGAAAGGACGACAGGAAGCAGTTAATGAGTGCTAAGTGATTGTATCCTCAAAGCCAGCTGTTTGAGACAGAAAGGAGTGAGCCAAGGTTACGAGAGGAAAACAGTTGAGCTAGAATATCACGAAGAATTGAAGACTGTTAACGTCAGTAAAATATAACTCTGTATTTGTGCAAAAGTTTTGAAGGAAAATAAGGCGAAAAAAATAGTAATTGGACTGGGACTTTTGTTATTTTGCCACACTATTAATAGTTTGAGCGTAGCTAACTTGAAGCTAGCTGCTTAAGAATTTCTATGCATGCTGACGATACATAAAATGAAATGATAATTAGCAAAATATATGTGGGAAGGAAACGTTCTAGGCTTAAGCTTAGGGTGGGTCCGCAGGACTTTCCAGTTATTAGAACTGAGGAAAACTTACAAAAAAGAACATGATATCGGCTACCCGTAGAAATATATAGGTGAATTACAGTATGCATAAAACTCAATACTGTGTACTGTTTGGGCTTTCGACAGAGCAAGGAATAGAAAAGTTTCCTTAGGAGTTAGACAAGAACGATTTTAGTGCCAGTGAGAATAATTTCAACACATGGTTACTGCAGCTCGAATGCAGAAGATAACCAAGCTGCAAGATTTACGCTGCATTACAATTGTGGAAGAGACAAAAACTCACCATATTCTGCAAAAGGTTTTTGTACAGGTTCGACTATCAGAACCTTGGAGCACCGACATTGTCATGTCGCCGGTATACTGCATTTGCTGATATCGGAATGTGATCTTGCAGTGAAGGTGAGCATATTACTATAATTCCACGTTTCCTTATCGTTTTAGTAAAATTCTTCAACTTACTTCCATTTCTTGCCTTAGTTGATGTATATCTTTTCAGTATGCAGTTCTTTGCATTCGTAAGCTATTGGAATCGTTTCGTTTTTCTTAGCTCTTCCATTTCAAGAAGTCAATCTTCGAAAACCATTCCTTAGATCAAGAGGCTCTCTTGAAAGCCCCCCTTTCTCGGCCGACCTATATTCCGACATTTCAGCTGGTAGATTTATGTTTGTATACATTTTTATATAAGTCTGTTACAAGTTGAGTTTATGTATACCTAAAGACATACAAATTACAGTATAATTTTGGTCTGTGATTGTTTACTTAACCCGGCGCCGTGGCCCAGCGGTTAGAACGTTCGCCTACCACCAGGCTGCTGAGGTTCGATCCCAGGGACCCGCATGTGGTATTCGTGGTGGATGAAGCGGCTTCTGGGCCGGTTTTATCCGAGTTCTACGGTTTCCCCCGCCATCATTTCATCAATTGCTCCATCATCACCTTTCCAGTCATTCATTTCGCCTGCATTTCATGTCATCCTCTTCCTCACTGTCATACCTGGTACTAGGCTGACCACCCACTTGCAGGTCTTCACTCTGTCTGGACCATAGGTTCGTCTGCTCCCCGACAGGCGTCTGACCCCAAGCACTGGCTTGTAAGTCCTAGGGGGTGTAAGTCCTACATAAATAGAGGATAATCAGGTAAAGAAGAAGAATCCTTATTTAATAAGAAAAACAAAAACAACCTTTCGGTTTTCTCTTCGCCCTGTAATTCACATGTGGAATGTTCAAAACAAATCTTATAGAAATATATGATAGAAGAACTATACAGTAGTTCAGGCTATGTACGGTACAAAGGGAAGTAGCAGGTAGTTATGTCAAGGGGATGGTGGGGGTGTGTGAGGAACAGGTCACATCAGATTTAACCATGAAAGTTAATATTTAGTTCTCTCTCCTTCTCTCTCTCTCTCTCTCTCTCTCTCTCTCTCTCTCTCTCTCTCTCTCTCTCTCTCTCAATTTCCAACAAATCTATTGTGAAACAAAACCGCTTGACTGATCACAGCAAAATTCGGCACTTGGATGTATTTTTTCATGGGGAAGATTTGTGTGGTATCCTATTTACTATGCAACGTATTACATTCACATGGTTTTTGCTACAGGCTCTTCTTTTACACAACACATTCAAATATCCTTCTCTACACACCCTTCAGCCGACAATTCATACAATTTCTTTTACCATCTTTCTTTCTCTACAAGCCTTTGAACATACAGTTCTTACAATTTTCTGTAGGACTGAAATTCAAATGCATCGTATTACACCCACACTGTTTTCTCCATTCACATTTAATTTTATGTAACACAGTCACATGTTCTTCTCTACTCGCTCTTCAACATACAATTCACACAATCTCTGCATATAACATGGGTGTTGGTATGGATGAAGTTGGCAAACTCCATCAGTTGACCGAAGACCATAAAAATTGGCAGATTTAGGTATTTTTCATGGAGGTTTTTAATGCGATCCATTTTGCTATGCAACGTATTACATTCACATACGTTTCTCTTTTACATAACACATTTACATACACTCTACTCCCCTTCAACATACAATTCATACAATTTTCTATGATTGAAATGGAAATGCAACGAATTCACAGGGTTTCTCTGCTCACGTTTTTGTTAAATACAATCACACTTCTTTCTCTGCTCCCTCTTCTACAAAGAATTTATACAATTTTCTATGTGACTGAAATAGAAATGCAACATCTTACGTTCACACAGCTTTCTTTACTTGTTTTTCTTTCTGTAGTGTTTGGGGTTGTCTAACAGGCTTTTGCATAGTATCTTCTCGGTGTTTTTATTTATTTACTTATTTTATTTTGTGTTCTTTATAGTAACCCAAGAGTTTTAATTAACCCTTCGTTTATGCGTATTAAGTAATCTTTTTAAATGTGTCCAACGAAACAAGGCTATTTGGTAAGGTCCACGCAAAGGTTGTGGGGATAAAATCATCAAATCATGGCCAGTGTCGGGTGTTTCTGCTATCGTACTCCGGTATCCACGTAGAGAGCATTTCCTCTGTTACGTTGTGATAAATGTTTGACCATAAATTACATCATATCAAGGAATATTAACTTAATGCTGTAAACTGAACAATTGTTTGCATGGCGTAAATCTGGTTTTTGTTACATAAAATCAAACGTGGCAAAAACATATTGATCGCATATAGTCGGTAATTTGAGAACACTTAAGCGCTGAATAGATCGTTAAAAATACGGTATGTTTCAAACAGCTCTAAAATATTCTGTAGTAGGTTTCATTTGCCTGTCACTTATGGTTTGTTTAACACACAAAGCTACACAAAATTCGTTCAGGATGAAAAGGGTTTCACGAGGTATTTAAAAAAAAAAACAAAAAAAAAAAAAAACTAAACAAATAAAAATAATAATAAAAATATGCAATCTATCAGTCATGCAAACTCCATCAACATGTGCTGGTTTAGTCAAAATCGCATGGGCCCTTTTTGAGAAGCTAAAGCCTATTGGAGGTTTTTTCGTATAAAGATAGTTTGGAATAAGGAGAACTTAGTTAAAACCTTCGTGTTGTGTCCATGAGAGGTACTGAAATTATAAGACAAGTTTGGTATTCTCGGATTATATTTCATAAATAGTATTCACACACACACCCACAAGCCGTCTGGCTTTCAATTCTTCGGTTAAATGTAATCCTTCATCTACTTAGCACATATAGGATAGACATGGTTCGAGGGGGAGGGGGGACTTAGTACCCCTATCAGTGAAATCTTTTGACGAGGGGCCCCTGGGCGGGAGCGATGAGGTTATACGATACGAAGATTGGTCGGACCTGAGGAGACGACAGCAGGGATCAAGATCACTACGACTACACATCTGAACACCCCAGTGGCGGTTCGTAATCCGGCCTCCCGCTCCCCGCCCCCCTCCCCTTGCGGGCTCGCGGGTTCCCTGGGTTCCCGGGACTCGGAGACCCCTCCCGATCAGGAAGACTAAGATTTGCAGAGAGCAAGCACTTGCGAAGCATGCGAAAACACTCGCCAACACTTAGAACCTGTAACTACCAACCGGATGAAAGGTGATGTGAAATGGGAAGTGAGGGGAAATGGAGGGACAGGAAATTTGTGGGATGTAATTATCTTTCCCAGGATTCGCCTAGTGACCGGGGAAACCCCCGAAAAGAGTCATGGGTCAGGAAGTTCGGTCACGGCATCGAACCCACGAGCTCCCGAATGTGAGCCTCTCACGTTACAGCGGGGTCGTCTCGCTTGGTTGTAAGTAAGCTGTTGAGAAGATGATAACTTAAGCATAGATTCAAATCCTATTATTACAATAGGATTCAAATAAGAGCCCGGAATTCAGACTTCAAACCTTTGCTCTTACTCGAAAGTTTGGTAATATCCTAAATACCGTGTCTCAGAAACTAGGGACCTTTGAGATTTGTGACAGAATGGTTGATTCCTTTGGTTCAGAAGTCCTGTGGGACTTTGTACATATAGAACGTTTCATAGGTATCAAGGAAAACAAAAATATTTCACTTATACCAAGTATCAGTTACTCTATCTCTCAAAATGTATTATAAATTGAGGAGTTCATTTGCAGAGTAATACAAAATCTGTTGATATGTTACCTATTGCATAAATTACTCATGACTATAAATGTTCTAATTTATATCACACAGAAGTATATGTATTGAAATTTATTTGTTTATTTGGTACAACTAATTGCGAATATACATTGGATAGCTGCTCACTATGTAAATTAGCAAACTGCAGTCTTAGGGAACGATGATTGGTTTATATCACTGCAAACATTTGATTAGTTTAAAGCCTTGTTTGGATGTAAATTAATGTTTAGCTCGTTAATTGCAACTTCAGCAGTGGGAAACGCGCAGGCTTGCACGTTGTTTGCACCATGCTTTGCAGCAACAGGCACAGAGGGGATTTTGCAATAGCAAAACAATAAATCTAAATTTTGAGCTAAAGTTACGAATTAAAGTGTCAGTTTTCACTTATAGAAATGCAGATTACACTAGAAATTAATCTAGCAGATTTTTTATACATTATTAACCTTCGTAATGATACTGGATCAACTGGGACTTAACATATGGTACTGGTGATTTAGTGATCATTTCTAGTATTAAAATTAATCTCAATTTATTGTTTCACTAGCAGAAACATCTATTTTGTTTTATGAGCTCCACTAGCCGTAGTTATGCACCAAGGAGGAAAATTCTTCTGCCTCTCTCTTCATCTCTCTTTCTCGCTTTATCATCCTCTCCCTCATCCAACCTAATGCATATTTACATTTTATCACTCAACAACATATCTTAAACATTTTAATTAACACCCTTAGAACCATTTTGAGAAAATAATAAATAAAATATTTTCATGTGTTACATTCACACGAACTTCTCTATCCAGTTTTCTGCAAACTATTCTAGCAAAGGCTTACACTGCTTCATGTTACTCTAGATAAACACTTGGAGAAAACTTTTAATTACACTTTTCATTGCAGTACAGGAATATACAGAAGATTTAGAAGATAGTTAAATATTTTAATGGTATATCACTATGTGATGGCTTTGAAATTCCGTTCTCTTTATATCACTACGAGAAAAGAGAATAGAATACCGACTTCATGTGAAAAAGTAATAAGTAGGGCTAGGAAGCTCATGCATTTGCATGTTTTTTCATAGGGGTTAAAAACGTACGCTTTTACATTATGTGCACGAATTATGGAATTTTCAGTTATTTGGACATGATTTTATCGTGCATATAACTGCACATTTTCTTGATTTTGATAAATGCATAATATTTCAATATTATAGCCCCTATATTGCATATTTTAACGATTTTTATGGTTTTTCATTATTTTTTCCATCTGTATAATATTTTTCATATTGGTACTACTGCACATGATGATGCAACTCACGATGTGGCAGAGAAGGTAAAAATATGTTCAACTAGCAAACTATTTATCCAAGCAATAATAAGTGATGCAGTGTATTTATGTATCCTAGCATCTATATGGAAAGTGATTTCTCCAGTTTTAGTTGACGTTAATCATACAAAATCTTACTTAGAAATGGTTAAACACTTCAGCTATATAATAGTTAATGAAAATGGAGAGGACTTAACTGGGTTATTTACAGGAAATTTGACATATACCTTTTATATCTCACTCCAATATTTCGAATATTTTATATTTTTATCACATATTTCAGAGTATTTTTGAACGATTAAAGCCATCAAAAGGTTTTAATGTAAAATTTACTTTTTGGATGAGTAAATTCTATTAAAATATTCACCTGGTGTTCTTAAAAAATGGTCAGACTGAGACTTATTTGACTTATTTTAAGAGAAAGCATTCGAAAACTTCAAAAGTTGCAAGTTCTTAGGGATGAGAATAGGCTTGTAGTGGAGTGCCCCACAAGACAAAATAAACCCTGTTAGCACCCATTTGAAGTAGTTTATCTCTCACATGTTCAGCATAGAATTTTTTTTTTTTTTTTTGGTTTATTCTATGTACCTAGGTTTCTATTTTTTTAAGTCTTTAATTATTGCAGTAAGCTTTGGTATATGGTAGCACTGTTGTTAAGTGGAAACAAATAGTCGCTGAAATAATTATCACAACAATGTTGCGAAAGGTTTTGAGATTATCCAATAAATTCAAAACTCTGTGTGATATTTACTACTACCAATTTCCGAACACGATAAATACAAACAATGTTCTTAGTGTTATAAAATATATACACTAAAAGTAGTTTCTGGTATCTTTCTGACAAAAAGAATTAACACACCGTCGTAACGTATTGTATGGTTAGTACAAATTATGAACTTATTATGCAATAACTATTAAAGCGGGAAAAAAAAAAAAAAGAAAAAAGGAAAGAAAGTCGCATCAACAGGACAAAAGTGAAAACCCCTATAAGAACATTAATTTTAAAAACGAACCTGTTAAAGTTCCTACACAATCAAATCATATGGTTGTCGTTTGTTTTAAATCCTTTGCAAACTGAAACAATGTCAGACACTATTCACTGCATAGTGATGTTTTTGCAATACTTGATATGCAATTTTGTTAACACATATTTGGTAGAGTAAGTTAAATTTACAATACATTTATCAATTCCCTTGGCAACAAGGCGAAAACTGGCCATTAATACTTACGGTAGCAGTAGGAAATGACGAAACACTCAACAGCATAATGACCCAAAAATAAGTTATTAATGAATCCTTAGCAAAATATACAAACATATGAATTATTTATTTATTGAAATATTAAATGTGCAATTCGACATGTTAGCATTAAGAAGCGATTCAATCTTTTTACTCGTATTTCTTCAGTACATCTTGAGCTGGAACCTAGATTTTCACATGAAGTATACAAATTATTAAGCCTATCTGAGACAACGTAGATGTAGCCTTTATTTGTTCACATTGAGAGTCATTTATCAGATCTCGAATGTTTAGGAAAACTCGACCCTACGGGCCTCGTATTCCCAAAATGCATTTTCTCCCTGATAAGTATCAGTTACATTCTTGGTACCCAATATAGTATTTAACCCTCGGAAGACCTACTTGTTTGCTGTAACAAGCCGGAATAAAGTGAACAAACAAAACATTCACCGGAAACCACATATAGGGTAAGGGTGGGGCAAGCGGACAAGGTGGCAGACGGACACTTGCTAAGACTATTTGTAAAAATATTTGTCAATTTATTACTTGAAGTGTAATATTACATCCGTTGCACATAAGAACAGCGCACAATTAATTAATTGCAAGTTTTAAAACATCCGTAGATGTGAATCATCTCTAAATAATGATTTGCATCCTATTTATTGAACTTAAATTCAGTTCCGTATACATTTTAACTCGGAAATGGAGAACCTGATGCTGAAAATGAGATTCCTGAATCTCGGAATTAACTCCTGAGAACCTTCATAAGCATTCCCGAATAATGAGAACAACACAACAGAAGAGTCAGACTTAAGTTTCTATACCTTCAGTAAGCTTCGAACAGCCAATTCCTCTTACAAAAACTTCCCTGGATGGCAAACCTAGCAAACCAGGAATCAAAAGGATACTAAGCCAAAAGTTTATAATTCATCTAAATGCTAGGAAAATTGCCCACGCTGTAACGGAAAAGGCATGAGCAACGAAAGCCGGAAAATTAAGAAGCTTGCCTATAAGAAAGAGTATATTTGGAAGGAGTGCCAAGAAGGAAGAACAGAAGTGAGTTCTGTGCCGCAGTTCTGGAAACTGATACCATGTTAAGTGTGTAGAGTTCGGAAATAATCCACATTTCGTGTGCCATAGCGTATGAATGATCAGTGACTAAGACGTTGGTGTCCGTTTGCCCCAGCGAATGGGGTAAATGGACATTGTAATATACTTCAACTAATTTTGTTTTTCTGTTCTTGTATCTTATTTCAGGACATTTAATTTTCAATTTTTTAAAACGAATATTCATTACTTCTGTTACAATATAATTTGTCGTTCTACAATAATTAATCTGGCCTTCATTTTCAAAAATGTCCTTTGGCTGTCTATTTGCCGCACCTTTACCTCATACATTTATTTGGAAGCACGACTTGTTTTATTTACAAACGTACCGTTCTTTCAAGAAAATATAAAATAATTAATAAATCTGGATGGACGATGTTTTCTACATAGAAATTAATCTTACTCTAAGTAAATACAGAAATAGGTACTAGATATACTGGGGAATATAATTAATTTAGTTAAGACTTCTGAAGTAAACTTGAACTGCTGTAACTATTTATATTCATTACATTTTCTCCATTATTTAAAAATAACTGCATCTATGGTTACTCCACTAATTTTTTAGTCTTTAGAAGTTTTTAAAAATTGTGCCAATTTTTCTGTTTTATTAGTGGTGTTTGGAAAATCATTTTACTTCCATTTGGTAGAGCAAACTTTTTGGTATGATGTCTGAAATTACGCCGAAAACGGGCTTTTATCTAGTGGAAGTAAAAATAATAAAGTAAGAACTATCGTCGGTTTTATAGAACTTCATTTAGGTCTCATGGGTCAGTATTCCAGCTTACAAATGAAAAAATAAGAAATATTAATATACCAGACTCTTTTCTAAAATAAAAAAGAATTATAACGGTAATAAAATGAAAGCTCTAATAATACCGCACAACACGTAGTTTAATATCGTTTCTCCTTTATGCACAGCAAAATTGACAATATGAACAAACTCAAATTATACTTTATTTCAAATCATTGGTCTAACCAATAAATCATTTAAAATTCCATTTCAATAAAAGAAATAACAAATGGATCATAAAATTCTACATTAATAATGCATTAACACTCAAATAATTTAAGTAAAATTCCTTTCCTCTGAAGGAACAAAAAAAAAACAAAAAACATAGAGATGTAGAAGTCGAGAAAGGTTCGTGTGACGTCATCCCCACTATGTAAGAAGATCAGGAAACGTCAATCAGTTGAGTTTATGGTTACAGGCATGAGTCGGTTAGTGTGTCAGTGAGTGCGAGACAGCTGTGTGTGTATGTGTCGTCGCGAAAAATACGTCGGTCACCGTGAAGGAGATTCTAGCGACTGTCGAGTGAATGCATCGTCCTAGTGAGTGTATGAGAGACAGAAAAAGTGAAGAAATGCACTGAAAGGACTGGGCAAGGTAACGGTAGTAAAAGTTGTGAGTTGTGAGGGCGAAAGACGATAGACTCTGTTAACGACGAGAAGAAAACCGTGTATTTGTGATAAAACTTTAGAAGAGAAAGTGATAATAACCGGACTGATTTTTCCGTTTTGTCACAATAATTTAATAAGACATTCTTTACTGTATGCCTAACGTCACTTTCATGCTATAACTATTATGTAATCAAGACACAGTGAGTTTTTAAAACGCTAATTGTTGATGTAGTGCTTACCTCATATTATAAGTGAAATTATTATTATTATTATTATTATTATTATTATTATTATTATTATTATTATTATTATTATTATTATTATTATTATTATTATTATTATTATTATTATTATTATTATTATTATTATCAATACAGGTAATAGTAATAGTAATAATAATAGTAATAATAATAGTAATAACAATAACAACAATAATAATTATAATACAATAATATAATAATAATCAATCATAATCAATCATAATAATAATAATCATAAAGTACTTAAGAGGATGTTTGCATATTGTAGTTGTATATGAGGCTAATGTAACGCTCAAGTCGCTTAGAGTAATGTCCGCCGAGTAACAATAGAAGATCGGAGGTAGAGATAAAGCACCCCTTCCTTACGGCGGGTCGCCAGACGGGGAAAGAAGACATTACTGCCTGGACTTTGCAAAGCCATATGCTCATTGCGTTCGTTAAGCATTATACTTCCTGCTTAATATGTACATCTTAATCGACTCTGCTGCACATAATGGTAATTGTAATAAAGTTTTAGTGTTACGATTAGTATCCGAGCAGCTAAGTGGACTTAAGGTTTCTGTGTTACGGCCATTGGAGTTTGCCATTAACAGTTAACTTTCGGTTGCAAAACGATAAGTGCGCCACCTTCCGGTCTCTGAAGTAGTTGCAACTGAAAATTCTCAAAGAATCCTTCATCAGCGGCGGAGCGCTTAGTCTATATTTCATTAGTCTGTTTTATACACACAGACTAACTAAATAAATATGAACTGTGTATTAGCATACCCAACTATCGCAATTACTGTGCCACGATGCCTTGATTTGTAAGTTTTTCTGTATTATCGGCTCATGTTTAGAAGGAAAATCTGAGAGTTTAAATAGCTCATGTTAAACTTTGATACCTACGTTACAGTTATCTACATAGGTACAGTAGATATTAATTACATTAAAACATTTAACATGTAAGTGTAAAGGAGAATGTCATACTTTGTCAACTGAACCTAAGCAATGGCTGTTTTTGGATTTCTACAAATGCACGTTGGAGTAACAGGGGCATATCTTCTTGGACTTATGCAGCTAGGTGTTTAAAGGGGAGATGGCATGGAAAATATGACGATCCTGCACAAAGCCGTCGACAAACTACAGTCTACTACAGTGTTCCAGATGGTAACGATAGTCATGTACAAGTTTGTAGTAAAACCTTTTTAGATATATTTGCACTGTCTCACAACGTGTGCAAGGTTTGCAAGAGAAAAATGAGAATGCGTTTATACTGACAACGGGAGAAAACTTGGTCCACCAAGGAAGTATTCAGAAGAAGAGAGGAAGCAAATATGTGAACACATCAGATCTTTTCCCATAGAAGAAAATCACTATGGTAGAGAGCGATCTAACAATCAGTCGCTAAGCCCAGATTTGAATATGCCAAGGCAACTTAAAAAGCTTTTACTGTAAAACATTCAGGTACGAAAGTGGCATACAGTTACTGTGCTGATCCATTCAAGAAGAATATTCCTGATTTGAGATTTGGACGCCCCAGATCGGAGACTTGTAGTAGTTATGATTTACACCATGCCAAAATTAAGTGTGACCTCAAGCAACACCCAACACAAAGCAGGCCTTGAACTTCACCAAAGAAAACCAGAGTAGGCAATGTCTGCTTTACATGAAGATAAAACTTTGTTACAGACGCCTAGTAGTGATAGATGTGTGATCACAGTCGATTTACAAAAGGTGTTGTATACTATACCTTCATTAACACATTGTGCGATGTACTACTCCCGCCAACTGTCCTGTTTCAATCTGTGTGTTCATGTTTATGACACTGAAGATGCATACATGTGTCTTTGGAGTGAGAGTGTTAGTGGATGTGGTGGCAATGAAACTATTTCCGCAATGCTAAAAGTTATTTCCCTTCTTCCCCCTAATAAGAGAAAGCTGGTAATTTGGACTGATAATTGCATCGCACAAAACAAAAGAACATGATGGTTGTTGCTTTTGTGCATCTTGCTGAAAAGGTGGCTTTGATGAAATCAGTCACAGGTTTCTTGTTAGTGGGCATTCGTTTCTTTCTTGTGACCGTGACTTTGCTATGATTGAGAAGAGGTAACTTGTAAGTGATATCGTTGTGTCACATGATTTAAAACACTAATGACATCTAGTATGCTAAAACATCCTTATGGAGAAGAATAACTTCAAGGATTTACACAAAGCTGCAGATAGCTATGTGAAAATAACAAAATTGAATATATCGCAGGTTTCTTGGGTGAAAATCACTAAGGAGATTGTAAAAGTTAAAAAAATCGTTCGCTGACATTGCCCCCTGGACATCATGCAACATTATAAAGCATGAAAGGAGATCAGAAGTTGTATTTACTGTGGAACTAAAACCACTGGAGTGCAAAAATCGCCTCACAGTTGAAAACGTAAATGATTTGAAGAAAATGATTTCTTAGTTATCAAATAATGAACACAAGCACTTTTATTGCGGTATAACACAGTAGACTCAAGTATTTTATGTAAGTTAAATTAAGCTACAACATCTCCACAAAGAGAGACAAATTAGTAATACATGTTTGGACACAGACCTTTCTGTAAATTTAGACCTAATGGTACACAGATCTTTTTTTGAAATATCAGTTTTAAGATACGTTTCTTCCATTGGAACAGTGAATTTCCTTGATTATTCTCTTATGCAACACGTTCATATGAAGAGTGTCTGTCACAAAATGTATGTTACTAATAAATACCCTCTATTGAAATAAAGTACATTTATCGACTTTTCTTAGTTCTTTATTTTTGGCACATAGATCCTTTCTAATTCATAGTATTCAACTGATGATCAAACTGGACGACCTACAGTAACGGTCCATAACTCCAACACCCTGTATAATAATGGTTGCTGTAGAATCTGCTTCTAGATGTAAAATGTACAGCATACGTTAAGACCATATCGTCAAGCTGGCCCAGAAAAGTGCTCATGCAGCAAACCTGTGACGCTGAGTATTTGTTTATGCGCAGACATAATTACATCCCTCGTCCTTATAAATTTAAAACGGAGGGCAAATAACAATGGTCAACTTCTCATTAGCGGAATCTGAGTTGACGGGAAGAGAAATAACAAAATTTACAACAACGGAATGTGTTACAGCTGTTCTCAAAGGACGAAATAAAATAAAACAGGCACATATCGCTTTAAAACGAGAAGCATGCATGACATCACATGGGACTGCAGATGGGGAATAACAATGTTAACGGACATTTTTGTTGAAACAAAGCAAGGACGACGCGCTCAACGCTAGCGACAATGTCAAAAGACAAGAAACAAAAGCATATCAAACATTTGATATACGGCCTAGTCATTCGAAAGCTGGTCGAACGCCACAAAAGAGCAACCAAGGGTAAAAATGCTGTGCTAAAACACTTTTATCTACATTAATACGATGAAAGCATGTGCCTTTCCTTAACTGTGCATTTTTTATATCTGCTTACTCGGATGGGCAAGCTTTTAAGCACAGTCATCTCCCTCCAAACGGTTTTAAAATCACTTCGAGTCCATCCCTGTACGTTTATTCAATTTTACACATTTATTTACATCCGAAGTGAATATACGAGAGCAGTATATATTCATAAGTTCATATCAAATGAAATGTAAATTTTATAAAATTAAAGTTGACTGTAATTGAGCAGATTCCTCAGTGTAAGTTCACACGTATTGGGAGGCATGACTATCGAGTTACTTCCAGGCACAAAGAGATATATTTGTTAACTAAAAGAGAGCAGTCTTTTCAGATTCTTATTATATGGATATTTTAAAGAGCGAAAAAGTATGCATATCTGTGTTTGTGTTTAATTCTCGAAAACCACTTAACCAGTTTCGATAATTCTTTCTCCATTAACGGACATGTGACTATAAAACTCCTTCTAATTTAACTTCATAAACTATAAAAAAGATTAAAAAGGAATTGCAAAACCCTTGCATCGAATAAACTATAAAATACAAGAATATTCTCTGCTTATTCGATATAGGAAGTTTAAGGGTATTGGAATCAGGACCCTAATTTTAATTTAAAGATGCCAGTAGTTTCAATTTGTTTGGATACGTATGGAGTATCGCTGGCGTTTAAAAACATTATCTATCTTGTAATGAATTAAACATATATTTATTCACATCAGGATATAGAATATTTAAACATTATCACTAACTCGGATATCAATATTTTATCATTACTTGGGTGCATTTTTTCCACAATTTGGCTTTAAACCTCTGTATTCTTTCACAGTTTATTGAAAACATGTAATGCAATAAAGTGCATACCTATAATTTTTATAACCTTATTTTAACAAGTGTTGCAGTATTGAGGAAAAGCTAAATAACAGTTTAAGAAATTATAATTGAATTTAAATACGATATATTAATCAAGAATAGAATAGCTATATTTAATTTAAACTTATTGATTATAAACTACATACACAGACATTTAAATGGCTATATATGCAACAGTCAATGTGATAAGAGAACCTTCCATTTAAGTAGTTAAAAGTGAGCTCAATAATTCACTGTAAAATCTTCATATGTTGCACTACTAATTCCTGGGCATTAGATTTTTAAAAACTGTGTAATTAGGCGCCATAAGAACGTGTTAAAATAGGAACTATAATTTTGAAGGTTTTGCAAATGAAATCCTCTTAAACTTTAATTTTTATGGACGTTGTGGCTGTATATATTTAACCACAACAATGCAAATATTGAAACGTCAACTTGCTTGCCAAAAGCAAATAAATTGGATTCTAAGCGCGTTTCACCCTTAGAAGACAGTACACGTTAAATGGAGCGCAGTGTTGCAACATGTACTAGTTGCGAATCTTTCTCCGCGAGCGACTCGAGGTGGCCGGAGTCCTGCACTTAGTCCTTCAATTGCTGCTTGACGGACACTTTTAACTTTGGTATCCCTCCATGCCTTTGTTACTGTATGACCTAAATTTACAAATGACTCGTCTGTATAAACAACTGATTTCCCCTGGTCCGTAAACCTTTTTACGTCTTTTAGATATTTATGTCGCCATCTGATGATATCGATATCGTCTCTTTCTATTAATATGCACTTGTTACCCCTTCTTTCATATTCGAACCCCAAATCATGTAAGAACCGACTAAGAGTGGCCCTTGAGAAATTTGGTAGGGTCTCATCACTGTTGAATAGTGACAAAATTATATTCAGCATGGGTGGAATGTTTGCAAACTGTAAAGAATGAACAATTCGCCGCACTCCACCTTGCACTATTCAATCATATTGCGTTAACCTAGCGTTTTGTGTAGTCCCGCCCTTTTTGCTTTCTTTTTCGATGGCGTTCTTAGAGGTCCTTTCATTAGTTCATTTTTAATCATACACACTACTGCTTCTGAACACCCGATAGCCTTAGCTGTTTCTTTTACCGCCTTACACGCATTTTGCTTCAAAAATAATATAACACATTCATAATTATTTGGCGTTCCTTACTTCTTAATTTACCAACATATCGTCTCTTCCTAGCTTCCCCCTCCATAACTACAAATATTTACAAAAATATTAAACAAATAACGCAATAACAGCTCACAGTTACACACACGGTTTCTTTCGAACTAATGTTAGTGCTGCTCCTTATACTATCTTCTGTGTCAGGCCTGACGCTGAATAGATGAATACCTTTTGTTCGCCTTACTGGATAAAAGAAAGAGGTTACTGCCTTTTGGTTTATTTTAAAAACTTTCTCCAAACTTCCTCAACATTTGTTCTCGCTGGTTCCCTGATGTAAACTCAATAACAAAAAAGTTTTACACTGCGTAACTTTTGCAGTGCACAGATATAAAATGTTCCGAAAACATTTCATTTTAAAAATTATAACACTTAACTGGGCAAACATAGAGAATTCAAAGTGGACAGGTAGTAGCACTATGGTATACTCTACCTAAGAAAAAAATATAGATGCATTCTAGCAATTAGTTTGTTAGTTAGTGCGTGATGAGTATAGAAACAGCAAATATCGGACTTCTATTGAAAAAAACGTTTTCTGAAGAAATTTGGGCCTATAGAAATGTATAATGACTCTAAAAAGGATATAACCTGATAGAGAAAAAAATTCTGCATAGGATAATGTGTTCAAATCTGAAATTTATAACAAATGAAGATTTATACCATGCTATTAGGAATCTGGCAACACCGCGAGGGTAGAAAAGGACGCGGCTAATGGCAACTTGTATGATAGAGATAGAGATGTCCCATTTAACTCCATACTGTCTTCTAAGAGTGGAACGCTATATAAATATCACTGTTTATCCCAGATATGGAAACACTTATGACGAGGCGACTGGTTGTTCAATCTATTGCGGAAGTTGAACAAGCATTCGTGGCAAACTACAATACAGCAAATTATTTTTCCTATGTTCATCATTTGCCTCTGTGGCTCCTGTACTTCTTCATGCTATCGAATGGAAGTTCTCAGGCTTAAACTAGCGTGTATAGTCTGTGATAATCGGCAATAACAGTACAAACAACAGAAAAGGTCCTACTTTACTTACAGGATCTTCATTTTCCAGGGAATAACTTACTCCTGTATACATATGCTGCTATTGTCTAACATTACGAATGACAGATTGTAAAATGCCGTAACAAAATAGATGTAAACATGAGGACACGTTATGTTTCATTGGCATTTGTTTGGTTCTTATCACCGTTATTGTATTTTATTGTTGTTTTAGTTATTTAGTTAGTCATGGTTCAGTACAGTTTTAGATAACAATACCACACGGATGTAGATTGAGATCACTACACTATTTCGTATTCAAATCATTACTATCAGCAAAGCAAATTCATAAAGAGGGCAAATATTCTTAGGGTGGGTTTACTATACATAGTAGTAGGAGTTAAACTGTTTGGAAACTGAAGCTTCGCTATTTTACAATCATACCAGCCCCAATGTGGCGACTATTTTCTGGAAACGAGCTAAATATAACAATTTGTTCATACAGAAGACAGAAAGACTGGTTATTCTTTACAAATATTCTTGTAACTAGGCAAGAAGTACTTGTGCTACAAAACTTTTGTGGCTACAAATACAGAAGCACATCCGTTTTAATTTACACAATGGTTGCACAACCGCTTAACTGTTTCTCAGAAAACTCATGTCTTACGTATGTGTGTAAGCTCGGAAGTTTTAAATTTAACATAGTGCAATTTTGAAACGGGAAAGATAACTTCTTTCTGGGATGCTGATGCTCCCTGGAACAGCCAATTAATACGTTTACTATGAGGCGTAATTCACAATTATGTTCAATATTTTCGACATAATATTATGCTTTACTTTTAGATAATTAATTTTTTTGTCACTTATGTCTCTAAAACCAATATGAATGTCTGATATATCATGATTTTCATAGCAGTAATGTACATTGGATTATTGGTTTCCGATTAATTAATCTATCGATTATCGATTGACTCCTATTACCATTTTCAGTACAAGGAAAATATGTAGTCGTGTTTTCCTGTCGAAACCCGATTGCTACACTTGTTTGTGAAATAAAACAAATTCTTTTGACACAAATATGATACTTCCAACCACGTCTTAGATTATTTTGTGCTATTTAAGAGGAAAATAGTCAGTCATATTTTGTAACTTCACTAATTGGTTTACCCAGCGTTGCACGGTTAGCTCTTGTAAACCATCCTCTACTTCCAAGAATTAAACAATTGCTGGTTCGTTCTGGATCCAAAGGCACTGTACGCACCTCTTTCGGTTGATAGTTCAAACTTCTCCAAGGCATTCCATGGTATCTATTCTGCAGACATGTCCAGCCATCGTATCCTGTATTCTTATGCTTTTTCTGTAAGTGTAAATATATTCAATTCCTTACGGATATCTTCACTGCATTTTTATCCATTAAAATGTACCTCGCCACAGGTCAAAAATATTTCATTCCTGCATATCCAATTTCATTGACGAATTAGTTCATTTCATTTACTTCCCACATTCTTTATGGAATTATTGACTACTGGCTGAGAGGTTTTTATAGCGAATCCTCCTCTTCACTCCTTATAGCTGCAATTTCGTTCAGTTCCGACTGCTCCAAATAAGGGAACAAAAGTTCGACAATGTTCACACAAGATGATGTAAAATATCAAAGGAATGTCTCACTTCTTTAACCTCCCCAACAACCTTCTAAGTTTTGGAAATACTGCATGGCGATTAAATGTACCCTTTAGCGGTAAAGTATACTTGGTTAGAATGGTCGAGTAATTTTTAGATAATTACAGTAGTTACAATTTTAACACTTCGTGTCCCCTTTTTGGATCCAAGTTATTTCATAAGTAAAAAGCTATAGGATTTTCACATAAATCAGAAATCTTTAACATTTGCACGAAACAATGTTGCGCACTTCCAAGCCACCCTCTTTACAAAACACACTTATTCTACGACCATCGAGAAAAACAATCTTCTCAGTTGATATAAAATATCCGTTTTCTACTTCCTAATGTTAGCAATTTTACCTCCTTATACAATTATTTAAAATGTCCTGATAACGAATTTGATTACACACATGCAATGGAGATAACGCAAAACATTCTTACATGAAAAGATTTGGCATCGATAGAATATATCTGTAGAACTGCAATAAGATTTTCCAGAAACTTTGACACTATTTCATTACTTACATATCATTATACTGTTATTTAATTTTGGCAATTACAGAAACAAATATAACATATGGTCGATTGTCGCGTTTTAAATTCTGTCTTATGTTGGCTAAAGGGTTGCATCATGTCCATATATATTCATTGCAATAAAATGTAATCGGATTTTTTATTTATACTCTGTGAAGTGCAGAAACCATTTACTTTCTGTGGAGTAATAACAACTACTTTCTACTCCATGTAATTCTCAACTAAAGGCTAAAAACTAATAATAAAATAATATTGATGATAACAATATTACTAATAATAATGATAACAAAATTAATAAATATTGACATAAGAAAGCATATTTTTAGCATAAAGCGAAACCAACAAATCAGCACAACAGAAGAGAGCAATACATTGTGTGGAAAATGGACAATAGATACTCGTCAAAGCTACATTAAGAGAACGAGGTAACTGGAAACTTCTATTAGTTAACTCACAGAAACGTTGAAAAATCTACGAGTAGATGTAAATAAACATGGGACTGGATTAAAATAAGTTCCAAATTCATAATTATCATCGTGATAGTGATGACGATGATGATCGTGCTGTTGTTGATGATGAAGTAGCTGCTGCTGCTGCTGCTGCTGCTGCTGCTGCTGCTGATGATGATGATGATGATGATGATGATGATGGCGACCATGGCGGTGGTGTTAACTTATCATTACAAACAGTAAAAACTTGCTCAATGAGCCAATGAACAATACCTTTCTAGTACACAGACTGCTTTTGAACCAAAACGTTGCACTAACAAAGCGCATCATTCTGTGAAAATTTCGGTTAGAAATTCACAGAAATATCTTCCTGACCACTGAATAGTATTAGCAGCAATGAGCCACTCTTATCAGGCCCTTTCAAGGATCCTGTTCTAGTTGCTGTTGCTGAACTAGTCCTAAAGGGACCACTAGAACACAAAGGCGCTTCAACCACTTTGTGCGCCTCATTTGCCTTCGTAGTTACAGATCGCTGCCTCAAGAAGTTCCAAAATGTTTGCTCTGAAGTCTGCAGATTTCTCCTGGGGATCAACCTCCTTTATCCTCTAACATCAACCTCTAACAACAGATAATCAGTTGTCTCTAATGGCTGTCCACACAGACAGTCGGAAGAATCAGGTTCAAAGAGCTGGATGAAGTGTTTCCTGAAATGCCTGTATCCAGTGAATAACTCAGTAGCTTTCTTGCCTTGTCTGTAATCCTCTGACACAAGGATTTGGTTTGGTGTGCTGGAGATTACGTTCCTAGGCTTTTGTTCAGGGGATGGCAGGGAAGTTCTTCCAAAGGAGTAACTCTTTCTTCCTGACCTCAACATAGATACTGAATCTGCATACCAGAATAAGTTCTCATTCACTAAAATGCGCACTTGCTGGTATTTTGTCCAGATAATCGGATTCCTCATTGTCCATGACATCACAGTGATTCGGGAACTAAAAGCCAATTCACCTGGTGCCTACTAGAGAAGAACAAAACCCTAAGACTGACGTGGTTTTGCAATCAAAACTGCGGTCTAGTGCATTCCAGTGTAATCATCTTTGTGCGACTAAGCACAGAGCAATGCTGCACATAATCGTTTCCTCTAAAACCGTATAATTCTTAATTAGTATAATTCTTGCTGTCCAAGTGCATTGCGATTTCCTTCAGTTTATTGCTAAGCTTCTAGAAATGGCACATAAAGTTCATGATATGAAACTAGTTGTAGAACACAATGAGATGCTGAGTAGTAGTTAAATGCCAACATCAAGTAGTATTGGATGGGTATAAATGAAAATATCTGTTCCGTTGCACCCACATTACTTTCTCTCTTTTGAACTACCTGTTCTTACAAACACTTATTCCTCTATATACTTCATGCTAATCGAGATAAACATTTGTATAAATCAACTTACTGTTAATTTTCTTGTAGGTGCAAGGGGAATGCAACAGGTTTTAAGCGATAATCAAATGTTTTAAGAGTGGTCGCTATATAATGGCTTTGAAATTCCATTCTCTTTGCATGACCAAGAGATAAAAAATGAATACCGACCTCCCTTTGAGAATTTCTATAAGTATTGCAAAATTCTGACAAATAACAAGGAATATCTCCGAAATGGTTCACTTCACGAAAAAGATCATTTAACATAAACTGTGCCTTTCAACGAGAAATTGCACAAATTGTCGTATTGCTTATTTCCTTGTAGGTGCTTTGAGCGATAGTCAAAGGGGAATACAACAGGTTTTAAGAGATAATCAAGTATTTTAAGAGTTATGTAATGGCTTTAAGATTCCGTTCTCTTTGCATACCAAAGGTATAAAAAATAAATGACGATCTTCCATTTGATGAAAGTTCAAGTATTCCAAAACTCACGCAAATTAGGAATATCTCAGAAATGGTTCACTCTACAAAAATTTGGACATTCTCATTTGGACATAAATTGTATGTCTTAGCAAGGTTTATATTCCAAAATAATTGCTATCCTATTTTATTTTTCTCTTTGAGAGTTTTCTTTGTTTGAGCTTGAATTTTCTTGACGTTAATGGGGTTTACATTTGTAGAATTATTTCTATTCATTTTGAGGGCTTCGTTTCTCTTTTGCGAAGCAATTTTGCAACATATGTCCCATCAAGCTGGGAAAGCTATAGCTAGGGAAATCACTGAAAAACAAGACAAGTTAGCCAGTGATCAAATAAAAATAGCTGGGGGAATGTCAAAGAAATAAGATCAGCTCGCTACTGAAATTAACAACAAACAAGCCAGTTAGCAGCTGATATGTATTAATATAGAACAAAATAGAATAAATTACATCTGGTCGACTTACTTATGAGACAGAAACAATTATTGAAATGCATGTTGCCAATAAACTTATTCCTCCACAGTTATTTGGATTATCTCGATCACTTTTTTAAATATTGCTATTATAACAACTTTCCTCCATTCTTCCGGTACATGTCCATATTGCCGTCAAGGGCTTATAAAATTCAATAGTCTATTTAAAAGTGCTTGAGATTCGAATTTGATAATTTCCATGTTTATCTATCAATGCCAGGAGATTTCTTTTTTGTGAAACTCCTTATTGTTTCACTTAATTATTTTGAAGTTACAGGGTTAACACTGAATCGCTTTCAGTTATAATATTACTTTCCTCTTGTTGGTTATAAGTCCACAAGGGTTTCTAATACTGCATCCACGTTTTTTTCAGGGAGTGGATTGATATTTAGTTTGTCTTTTCCTTCTTTACTCATTTCTTTCATTATGTTATATGCATAATTTTGTATAACATACAAATCATATTCTAAATTACCAATATAACTGACCCAACTTTGTCTATGTAATTTACGACTTCATCTTTGCAACAGCACATTTATTTTTATAGGCAATTTTATTTTGTTGGTTACTATTGTTTAAATAGTTTATATAAGCATCCTTTTTACTGTAATAGTTCTATTTCAGAATTCCAAATTTCACATTTTCAGATTAAATGACAAGATAAAGACAAATAAATACGACTGGTTTCAACGTGTAATAAGAATAACCGAGGATTTCCTAAAAATATATTAAATTATAAACCTTTAGGCCATAGAAGTATTGGAAGACCTAAACAACGCTGGAGAGATCATCCGCCACAAATTTCCACTGGAGAACGGAACGGGTCAACGGGCCCAAACCATGTTGATGATGATGATGATGATGATGATGATGATGATGATGCCGACGACGACGATGATGGAGTTGTTTAAAACCAAACTCAGTGTAATTAGGAAAAACGGTACAATCCTGAACGTAACTGTAAATAATGAGATTGAGAATTAAAATCATATTGTGATATCATAGCTGGTAGTGTAGTTAAGAAAGTGAAAATAGTAAGTGAACCCTATATCAGAACTGACATGTGTGCACAAGACTTGGTTAACAAAGTAGCGGATAACTAAAGTAAAATTTAAGAAGATATTTTGTAAACAATTGAAAATAGTAACAGTAAAACTAAACAAAAAATAAAAAATCAAATAAATTACAAAAGGTGGTGGACACACTTCATATTCGCCATGTAACGAGAAATCTACACCACAGAATAATGTAAATGTATTCAGTGTACTCAATAATTAACTGGAAATTTATAGCAACTACGGGTCGTCACAGGTTTATGAAATATGCTGAGAACACAAATTAAACCACGCTTTACACACACAATTCTCACTCAGCCACGCAGACAACTCCAGGCCTCCATGTCAGATACAGTAATTCCAACGTTTGGTAATGAGCAGCAGGACAATCCGAAGGATACCGTAGAGACATCGAGGGGTACTTTAGGATAAAAGTGATTCCACACAAGTAAAGAATTTACATAATCCCTAAAACCCTTAGAAAATGGGCAGCCCAATGGATGCAAATGACGAGATAAGACATACAGTGCGTTTAGATATTTGTTCCTATCACGCTACTGGGGGCAATCGGTTCAAAACCAAATCAAACTCAAACTAACCAAAAGTAAATGCAATCCTGAAGGCAGCCTAACAATTCCGAATATTTCAAGTAAATAGCAACTAAATAAATCTCGAATGTTTGATCTGTCTATAAGCAATCGGGAAATAATTTTCACAGCGACAAGACGTCTTGCAGAAAACATTAAGAACAATATTATAATAGCAAAGCCTATAGATGTTTCAGATGTGATAGAATTGCTAACGTCCCAAACGCACAGGCAATCAGGTGTGCCAACAGAGCCGTGAAAATAGCGGACCGCATACTGAAAATAGCAAAAATAATGAGGGCAACCGTGATCCGGTACACAACAATCGAAGTCAAAACTCCACACAATTTTGAGATCAAAATTTCTGGAGGGGAAGGGAGGCACAATTAGCTCAAAGAGTAGCCAACCTTCTAATATCCAAGAATACGCTATAGCAGGGATGTCAGCTGGAGCGCATGTGCACCAGATAGCACGTATGCGCCCCTAGAGCACGCGAGGCACGTAGCTGTAGCAGTGCGCCTGGGTTTTAGGAAGGAGTGGAAAAAAGACAACTGATCTTTGAGCAGTGTACGGTATCCGAATATTCGCAAATTTGCAGAGTGAATTATGACACTGTTCGCTAGCACTTGCATATGTGAACAGTACCTTTTCTTTTATAAAGCTAACAAAGCCAAGATAAAGGGCTAAACTATCTGATAAAAATATGATGGCTAGATGGAACTAAGTTGGTGTGGAAAAAAAGCATTTAATAGGTGAATTTGACAGTATTATTTCTGTTACTACCACATTAATCTGTAGTTTAGTGTTTTAATAATATAATATATACTCTGACTTAATAACTTACTAATGAAGATCACAGCATCCAAGTTAGATCTTGTTGTGTTATGGAGAAAGCTGAGAATTTTTGTTCTGTGATAGCATAAACTATTTTCATTTATTAAACATATTCTTAACCACCACTGGTCCTTATTCAGTCTATGCGTGCATCAGTGTACTCCAGTCCCGGTAGCCTGCAAATACCTTTTTCTGCGACTAACAAGAAATGAAAGATTGTGTAGCTGTTTGCAACAGAATTCAGCTACAGCGCACACTGCTACAAATTCTATGCATGAATTGGGAAGTGTATATGGTGACAGAATAATTAATTAGTCGAGGATTGTGGCCACCTCGTTTCCCTGACCAATCCTCACGCTATATTTATTTATAGGGAACGTTAAAGAATAAACTGTAACCATCAAATCCATCAAATACACACACATTACAGGAATTGAAGAACAAAATCACGAGAGAAATACAGGTAATTAATCAATCAGCATGAACTTTTGCGAGTAAACCAGGATTGTCTTCGGAGATATAGGGTATGTGTTCAGTCAAAGGTCGTCAATTTCAACATCTGTTGTGATGCAGGTAAGCCTAATTTACATTCGGTGCAGTAGTTCGAGTTCCGTACTCATGACTTGCCGGTCTTCATGTGCAACTCTGGCAAAGGGCGCGCCGATCCTCGCCCGGTCCGGTGCCACCGCCGGAGGTCCGGTCGATCTACAAAGACACTGTGTGTTTAGATATGGTGTAATAATTAATGGAGTTTTGCCATAAAATAGCAAGACCTGTGTCATAAGGAATCCCGCCACGAAATACGAGTACATTACCTATTGTACGTTACGGAGAATTATAAAGGTGCTCCCAACACAATATTGCACAGAAAAGTCGACAACAATGAAAACCAACACCAAGCTTGCATCATTAGGAAGCTTTTAGAAAAAAAGTAGAAGGAAATGAAATTATAATTTCCAACAAGAACGATAGCTGGAGAAAATAGTTGTAAGAAATACACATGTATTCAGTAAGAAACATGGAACTTGCAATGCTCACGAACGCAGTTTTGAGTTCACAGACAATGTAACCGTGCATACAAGTGAACTATTTACTGAAAATTTGCACCAGGAACAAATAAAATGTATCACTTAGCTGCATATTATCCACAGGGGAATTCATAGGAATGTTTTATGAAAGAGGAAGTATTTAGTTACGAATTACATGTTTCAGGAAAAACAACTCCAGTATACAGCAAATTGAAGACATGATTAACGATATTCCAAGTTCTGCAACAAGATTCACTCCAACAGAATTAATGTTAAAAGACGAAAACCACTAATACCGTGCAATGCAATGTCAGGGTATGAATTGCCATTTCAACAGGTTTTTAATAAACTTTTCGTTTTTGAGATATGCTTCCAAAGACTGAACTGACACACACACACGCGCGCGCGCGCACACACACGGGCCTTTTTCTAAAAGGATTCAGGGGGCCTCAAAACATATTTCCGGAGGAATCTCGACATCGAATTTTTGGGTGGAATACAGTACTTCCTCTACTTACTATACGTAGTAGAGAAAGCAAAAAATCACTATTTGATTTTAGTTGTTCCATATTAATACTATTACTTTATAAAGCGTATTTTCGATTATTCTGTGTATTCATCTACACTAAATTTAATGGAACCTGCTGCTTCACTCACTTAACGTCGGTCGTTTTCGCTTACACTCGCGCTCATTGTTTCTCTTTCGCTCTCCTCCTTCTCTCTCATTCTCCCCTTTGTCTATCTCCAATATTTTAAATTTATCACCCTTTGTCGCACTTTCCTATTCTCGCTGTTTCTGTGCAACGTACACTACATGTAATGTTTCGAAAACAGGTAGAACGTTTTAGTTTTTTTTTTTTTTTTTTTTTTTTTTTTTTTTTTTTTTTAACGTAATGTGTTTCAGAAGGCCAAAAATAACCAATTAATTGAATTTTCATTCGCGCTGTATTACATAGAAACCCATTTCAGGAAAAGTAATTGCTGTGTAGTATAATCTCCAAGTGGGACCGAAGTATGTTGTTGTATGTACCTATACCCGGCTTCATAACAATCCATTCGGCTATGCCCTTACACAAACTAAAACTAAAAATGTGATGCTTGGTTTAAAGCCAGTGCATTATATTACAGGTTAGAACAAACATTATTTGTGATCGAAAATTACGAAAGAAAATTCGGTTACAGCTTTACTATATATATGGTTTTCTAACTATATTTAGTCCTGGAGCTATAATAAAATAATGTTTTATTTGTGTAAAATAAATTTCTTCTCTAGAAGAAAAGCATCTAAAATGTCCCAACAGCTGTATTTTATATTCATTAACAGTATCAAAGTCCAAATGTATTATTTCATGTTATTCTCTACACTGTAACATATTTTCACAGAAATGTATTTTTCTATCTGTTTCACGTTAATCAAAATATGTGTTTGCAGAATTGATTTAATTGAATGTTATGTTGTAGGTACGCAGAGAAATACAGAAGGTTGAAGTGATAGTGACTTGTTTAAATAGTCAGCAGCTATTAGGTACAATCCCACCAAAAAGTAAAATAAATAGAATAAAAATTGAATGGTGAATAAACACTCGAAATATGGATAGTTTATATGTATTGGCATTATTAATTTACTTCTGTAGAATACAAAGATAAAGTATACTTCTTAAAAAATGTAAAACAAAACAAGAGCGAATTTTGGGGAAAGTCTAACACTACAAACACTTTTTATTTGACACTTGTATATTTGATGGAAACCTGTATTACATTTTTTTCTATAGGTATCTCTTTGTGTTTATCAGCTATAAGAATTCTAACACATTGAGACACTTGATGGGTATTGGAATTTTCATCAATTAAATAAAGAATGCCAAGAGAAAGTAAGGCAATAAGGATTAAAACTACGGCTGCTAGTCGTACAATTGCGCGAGCCAGGGTGGACCGTTTTCTAAAAGTATGTTATTTGTGTTTACACTTCTCAAAACATGTTAATCCAGTGGAATCCCGATACCAAGTGTTTTTTGTGAAATTCAACATTTCCCCTATTATTGCTGGTAAGTCATAGAGAAATTTATAAAACTAATCAGTCGCTGTCTTCTCGAAAATTTTGTGACAAAAGAGAAGTCCAGCTACTTTTTCTTGCCACTTTATTTTCCCTTCTAAAACTGAAGCACAAAACACAGTTGTTTTATCGTTAACAGAGTGAGACAAAGAGTGCTTCGTGATCTTAGAACTCACAGGTGTTCTGTTCTCTCGCAACTTTGACGCACACTTTCCTGTCTTTCAGTTCTCTCTGTGTAACAGCTGACTTCGATGATCACACTCACTAAAACTGCTTCCCACAGCAAAACCAGTGAGTTTTTTACCGATGACAAATAAAACATCCTGATAGCAGCTTCCCATTCAGTGCTGACGACTCCATCAGAAAAACAACAAACTTCACTCGCTGCTACGAGGATGACATCTTCCCGAAATTCACCTTTTCTTGAACCTCTCACAAACAAGCCAACAGTAGAAAGTTCGCGAACAGTCTGGAAACGCTTTATTCTGCCGTGCTAATTGTCATCGGCCATGTACAGGTTCTTCATTTAAAGCCTAACGGGCCCACGGCGTGTCACATGTGCGCGATTGGATGTGCCATATCCGGCTTTGCTCCTACATAAACTCCGCACGTAAGGCATGTATTAACGCTCTTACCTCATAGATGATTCTGGAAATGTCGTCCACCCTCGGCTAAACAAGCATTATATCGGGAGAACACATTCTGATTCACACAATTAAGCTGGGCCCTGTAATGTTTCTGATTTTATTCCTTATGTTTGTTTTAGTTCTTCCAATGCATGAGACTTTGTCTAAAACTAAAACCATATAAGTGTGCAAGTTGCCATGCTTTAAATAAGATGACCCAGTATCGCAAATCCATTATTGTGAATGGTTTCTTTCATCAGTGAATCACGCTTTAATTATTCCACAGCTTCTGCCCTTATCCGGCAAGGCGTAGTTCCACCTAAATGGTAGTGTCAACGCTCATAACAGTCGGTACTGGGCCTCTGGAAATCCACATCGCGTTCAAGAAATCCCTCATTATGATCGGAGGGTTGGAGTTTGGTGTGCTGTTAGAGCTAGACGTATAATCAGTCCAATATTCTACGAGCAGATTGTAAATGCAGAGAGGTGCCGAAATGACATTTTAACCCCATTTTATCATGAACTGATAGAAGAAGAGAAATCATATGGGTGGTTTCAACAAGATTCTGCTACTACCTATACAGCAGAAGAGTGAACGTATGAATAAAATTAGGGAAGTGTTTAGAGTGATTAGTGCTGGTGTATGGCCCTCTCGCTGCCCTGATCTAACAATCTGTGATTTTTACGTGTAGGGTAATCTGAAAGACAAAGTTTACGAGACAAATCCTCGTACATTGGAAGAACTGAAACAAAATATTACAAATGAAATCGGAAACATTACAGTGGCCCAACTTAACCGTCTGAATTATGTGTTCTTCCGATATAATGCTTGTTTAGCCGAGGGTGGATGACATCTCCAGTATCTTCTATAAAGCAAGAGTATTATACGTACATGAGATTATGTAGAAGCAAAGCCGGCTGTGGCACACCCAATCGCGCACAGGCGAAATGCCGTGTGATCGTTAGGTTTTAAATGAAGAAGCCTGTATTCACAAGCCACGTAATGGTGTGAGGTAGCCTGACCTTGAGCGTCTCTGACGTGCTGCAGCTGCCGGCGTCACAATGTTAGCTTATAGAACTTTTTACAGTCATCTGTTCTGTGGTTTTGCTGTTGTTTAACGCCTTTTCTCATTGCAAGACGGTATCACAGGCGGTGGGCATTGGTGGTACATGAAATGATATATAATTTGGAAAATTTATTTGAGAAGTGAACGTTCCAGGCCTAAGTGTAGAGTTTAGCGTACCTCCGCTCCATTTGCTAGTTATAAGGACTAAGAAAGTCCGGAAAACATTTCAGTCAGAGAGGACGATACCGGCGGGATTTGAACCGCAAACCACTCGGTGATCTGTAGTTGCATCACAAGTCACATTTATTACGAAAAGGATATAGGTATGTTTTGATTGTCATCGTACGTGCCAAGCGCTGTCACAGTGACGTTTGCACTACGGCAGTTTGTCCCCGCTTGCGAGAGAAAACAAAAATATTAAATTAATTTTATATACAATGTAAATTCTTGGAAAATGCAAATCCTTCTCCTTTTTTTATTATTTTCTTTCTTTTAAAGATGCAAGCCTAGAAGCGGAAACGGCACAGACCGTAACCCGTTGTTACGGCGCGTCCTTCTCATAAATTAAATTTTTATTGTTTGCACGGAGGGTAGCGGCAAAGATGAAAACAGTAGCAGTAACCCACAAAACGGCAGGAAACGCTGAATCGATGGAAAATTTCGCGCTCACTCCTGTAAAACGAGGGTATTTTCTTGCTAGGCTCCCACTGTAATGTGCTGAATTATTAACATGCTTGTTCAAACAAAAGTAGAAGAATAAACCGAAAAAGTAATGTGTTCAGAAATACATTCCCTTTATTCTAGTGGACTTCTGAAATTCAGGAAAAAATTCTGTTATTGTTCTTTTGTGTTATAATAAATGAGACTCAGTATTATAAGTACACCAGCTAGATTTTATAATTTCTCCAAAATAAAATGAAATATAATAAAAGGCACTAAAGCTGTTATAACCACTACTAACTTTAATTACTATACACAAAATTAATAGGGCTTTATTCAGTATAAAATATAATTAGTCGTTGCTTCAAATTCCAGTTAGTATTGCTCCTGCGAGTTTTAATGGAAAACTTACAGAGGACAGTTTTTGATATGTTGTTACACTTTACATAAATACATGAAGGTATTTGAATTTGAATTTAAAATTTTACATTTTCGATGTAAAATTAATTTTTAATTTTTATAATTGAAGTTCAGCTTGAATTGATACAGAACAGAATTCGCTTAATGAATAAACCAGTGGTTTACAAGAATCTTGAAATCAACATGTTTTGAGGCCCCTAAATCCAAAAGAGCACCTTCATGCTTCGATGTAAAATTAATTTTTAATTTTTATAATTGAAGTTCAGCTTGAATTGATACAGAACAGAATTCGCTTAATGAATAAACCAGTGGTTTACAAGAATCTTGAAATCAACATGTTTTGAGGCCCCTAAATCCAAAAGAGCACCTTCAGAAGAAGGTCCATGTGTGCGTGTGTCTGTTTGTGAATAGCATAATTCAAAAACGAAAGTCAGATAAAAACTAAAGTTGGTATTTTAGCTTAATATCTTTCAAGGATGCGACACAAAGATTTTGAAGAAAATTCCTCTATCCTAGCCGTACATGGAATATTTTTCGAAAATTATGATTTTCTCAAAAATGGCTGAGGATTTTGATAAAAATTTCATATGTTTAAGATATTCCAATAGCAAATGATATGTATGTATACTTTGAATTAGAACATATCTAACTGTATAGAAACTGTAGAGCTCGTTAAAACACACCAGGTACGTATAAATGACTTTTTTTTACAGTGAATAATTTCGGAGATATTCCTTGTTATTTGTCTGTGTTTTGCAATACTTAAACTTTTCTCAAATGGAAGGTGGTTATTTACCTTCTTATTTCTTGTAAAATGAACGGGATTTCAAAGCCTTCATTTAGCAAACAGCTCTTGAAACATTTGAATATTGCTTAAAGCCTACTGAATTCTCTTATTCCCCTGACACCTGTCGGTCTGGGTGGCTCAGTTGTTTAGACGCTCGCCTACTGATCCCAAGGTCGTGGATTCAAATCCGGCCCAGATCGATGCTTTTTAAGTGTGCTTAAAAACGACAGCTCCATGTCAGTACATTTCCTGGCATGTAAAAGATCTCCTGCGGGACGATTTCCGGCACACCGGCGACGCTGAAGTGATCTTGGTAATTGACAGCGTCGTTAAACAACAAAATTAGTTTTTTAGTTAATTCCTCTTGCATCTACAAGAAAATTAGCAATAAGAGTTTGTAGGAATAGTTAGTAGAAGAGTAGACAAAGTCATGTGAGTGCAACACATCAGATATTATTTATTATTATTATTATTATTATTATTATTATTATTATTATTATTATTATTATTATTATTATTATTATTATTATTATTATTATTATTATTATTATTATTATTATTATTATTATTATTATTATTATTATTATTATTATTATTATTATTATTATTATTATTATTATTATTATTATTATTATTATTATTATTATTATCGTCATCGTCGTCATCGTCGTCATTATTACTATTACTATTATTACTATTATTACTATTATTACTATTATTATTATTATTATTATTATTATTATTATTATTATTATTATTATTATTATTATTATTATTATTATTATTATTATTATTATTATTATTATTATTATTATTATTATTATTGTTTCTATTATTATTGACATAGAGATTACACTTTAATTCGCAAGCTCAAGGAATATGGATTAAATGTACCTATTTAGTGATGTTAGTTCCGTTAATGTTAAAGAAAACGGTACCAAAAGTGTTCAAATTACATGTATATTAGACTACGCAATTATTATTTACTTCATATATGTGTGTGTGTGTGTGTGTGTGTGCGCGTGTGTGCGTGCGTGCGTGTGTGTGAAATGTTCAAATTGTATAACAGGTTGCCAAGGTTGGAAAAGAGAATCAGAATGTTAACATAGCAATGTAGTGCGCAAGTAATACACCTTTTCAGTACACACGCACCCTGACGACGATGTGCCATAACATAAAACAATGATTCGGCTAAACATGGACTACTATATTATTTTTAATTTAAGAAAATAACTACCGGTTTTGCAATCAGCAATAGCAAGCAGCATTATTGTGACAAAATGTGTCCGGTTACTATTCTATCACTTTACTGTCTTCAAAAATGTTATCACAAGTACACAGTTTTCTTCTCGTCGTTAACACAGTCTACAGACTTTCGGGCTATCACAACTCACAAGTTTTACTACTCGGAACCTTGCTCAGTCCTTCCAGTATCTTTCTTCATTTTCTGTGTCCGTCGTACATGAACTACGACGTTTCAATCACTCGACGTCCGCTGACTCTTCTTACGACGCACTGATCGACGCGCAGCCGTCTCACACTCACTGACACCCTAGCAGACTCGTGTCTGTAACTCACTGCTGTTCTCTAGCCTTCTTTTATGTTGAGGATGACGTCACACGAACCATTCGCGAACTATTTCAATCACGCTGGCAATCACGTGGCCAGATCTTTCTCGAAATTTGTGGAGAAAGCGCCTTTTGTATATCCGCTTCCATTGTTGTTAGTCACGTACACACAAACAATTGCGCGAGGCAGCCTGACCTTTAACGCCTTTGCCCGCTCGTCGGCGCAGCGTGTTGCGTTGAATCAACTTAGCCCCGTCCGTCCTTTGTTATACCTATTCTGAGCCCGACGTTACATTATGAAGATCCCGGAACTTCATGGCAATTGGCAACTTTACCATGTGCTGAGATTACTAGATGGTTGTTTTCAAGGGTATCAAAAATGAGAAAAGCTGGTCTCGTACCTCAATCGACAGAGCATTTGCCTGATGTGCGAGGTGCGGAAATGTTTCTCTAGCCAGGATTGTTCCCTTTTCTCCTAGAGTCTGGAGGTATAAATGAGAGTGTGAATGTGTGTATGATCTAATATATAACAAACAAAACTACTGTGTACGAGTTAACACTATTGCCTATACATAATATTTTCTAAAGGTGAAATGCCATCGCTATAACCGTTGCAGTTACGGGTAGTTCAAGGGAAAGATACAATTGGACACCGTAATGTCAGTATGTGCACTGTTGAAAACGAAACTGTAAGGACACCCACCTCACTCACCAGATCTATCGGCTTCTGATTGTCATCTGTTAGCAAAGAGAATGCTTGGAAACGTTTTTACAAAGATAAGGACCCTTATATAATAGCGCTAAACCCATCGCTATTTTAAGCTCGGTACATACAGAAGAACACTGTCGCGAACGCTATCCAGGGTTATCCGAGGCTGACCTTGCCATCTGCAAAGAATGTCAGTGTATGCCATACCAAAGAAATGTTTATGGTGCCATGTATATGTCACTTTCTGAACTATCGAAACGCTGAAGTGTTTCCCTCAGTGTGTGCTGGGCTTGGGCTGAAAACATTTCAGCTTGGACAAGTGCGAACTTATCTCCTTTGGATTATTGATGGCCGATGCCTTTCGCGCAGAGCTTCAGTCGCATGCCTGTATACACTCTTTCAGTACTACTTAAACAAGAAGCGACGTGTGACAGTTCACTAACAGCAAGGAAGTGGAAGAATAGTGTTGCCGGATCGTACTAGAATGTTGGTGAAGGATATGCATGACGTGCAACATTTTACTCCTTATGTTGGCGAAAGGAAAGAGGGTGAGGGAAGCTTAACCAACGGTGGAAGGGAGGTCGCCAAGGAAACATACCCCTCCAGTAATTATATAGAAGGTCACTTCTTGTTCTAAACCATATGTAATGTAGCTGCCTGGGTCAAAGGTAGAAAGAAGCATCTAGGAGCTAGTGTTATCAGTGGGAGCATATGTTTGACTAAGGTGAGAGTTATGCTGGAGACAGACACACACACACACACACACACACACACACACACACACACACACACACACACACACACACACACACACACACACACACACACACGCACACACACACACATGTTTCCAAAAATTCTATTTTTGGATTCTGGAAGCCTCAAAACCTATATTATACATATTATATATAGCTATCAGTGTCATATTTCAGTAAATGAACCAATTTCTTAGCATAGTAATGAGTTTACAGATTTCTTAATATGGTTGTGTTAATTTTAGACTGCCATATTGATTTCTTTTTCCTTAATTATAAACGCACACCTTCTCATAAACCAGGGGAAACTGCATAATGACGTTCATCACAGGAGCATTGTATTTCAACGGAGTATTAGAGAAAATGCCTTTTTATCTGAGGATGATATATGCTAGGAACTTTTAGTTGTGGGCCAGCCTATCCCAAATCTCCCACTCTAACGACATGCAGTCACAGAAAGCCAATCTAGTGAATATAAAAATTTACTGCCTTGGGTGCCACAGTATGGAGTCCTTGTATATTAGGCGCGTGCGATTTGTTAAGCAACAATGTCGTCGAGGCAACATATAAGGTAGTCGTAAACAATAAACTATATCGCGGCAGGATATTTCCCAAGGTAACACAAGCATCTTAATTAGCACAAGACTTTTGGCTCAGCACCAGCATTAATATGTGTGCGCTTTCTGTATGGAATACCGAATCATAAACAGTTTGTCATAAACAAATCAGAATGTAAAAGAAAAGACAATTAAGTATGATTGCATCAACAGAAACATAATCTGGCACCTTGCCAGGAACCTTAATGACTCTGAGCTATTCCGTTTGAATAAACGTATATTAAAAGTCTGCTATGTTACATTCACACGTCTTTCTCCACCCTCTATCGTTTATTAGTGGGTATACACACTATTCTTGCGAAAGCCATCTGCTTCATTTTAATCCAGATTAACCTTTGTAAAATAGCTAAATTGCACATTTCGTTACAGATACAAAGGGAACAGTGATAGTCAAATGTTTAAGAACCGTACACTACATGCTGGTCTTGAATTCCATCCAATCGCAAGAAACAACTGAAAATCAATGGGAATTTCAAAGAATGACAGTACTGAACAATTCGAACCATTAATGATTGGTATCTCAATAAGGCCCTGGGTCACAAGGAGTTATTTGAAATACATTGTTCGTTTTAAAGACGGCTAGTTTTTTGTGCGTAGTACATTTTCGTCTGTGTTTTAAAGTATTCCAGTCATGCAAGATATACAAAGGCTGACCCCGTAGCTCAGTCGGTAGAGCAGCTGCCTGTTGTGCACGGGGTCGCATGTACGATTCCCGGAGGATAGGGTGTGATTTTTTCTCCAGATTATTCCTTATCCTCTCCAGAGTCTAGAAGTATGAGTGACAGTGTGAATATATGTGTAAATTCAATGTTTAAAAACCCTAAAGAACCAAAAGCCAATGTTAAACGAGTAACACCACGTCGATAGGCATGTTCCACAGGAGAAGCCGACGATATGACCTTTGTAGTTAAAGGTGAAATATAAATGGAACAACAATAAAAAAGATATGCAAAAATCCTTCCGCATGAAAACAACTTCACTATTCCCAGAAAATTCAAGGTACACTTTGTTTTTGTCATATAAATATATTTAATATATATTATTTTACGTAATCAAAGCGTAAACGGGAGTAAAGGGAATTCCTGGAAAACCTTCGAGTCGCATATTTGGAAGAGACGAACTTCGTATAAGGTTTAGCTTTTATCCGACTTCTCATTTTTAAGTTATGCTGTTCTCTCTCTCTTATACACACACACACACACACACACACACACACACACACACACACACACACACACACACACACACACACACACACACACACACACACACACACACACACACACACACACTCACGGACACACGTGACCATTTTCTAAAATTTTCTTAATTAAAGGACCTCAGAACATGTGTTTCCGTTAAAATCTCGGTATCAATTAAATTATTTTGGTGGAGTGTCATATTTTCTCTGCTTATTGAGTACGGGGTAGAGAAAATAAAAATTACACTTTGTTATAGGTAATCATATTAACTGGCCGGGAGGGCTCGGGGCGCCGACCACGTCCCACCCTCCAGTACTGCACCTCACCAATGACGCCTGTAGTGGACAGAGGTGGGGGACGCAGCGGCTGGTCGGTAGGCCTTGGCCCTTCGTGGGCTGTCGCGCGGGGTTTACATAGGTAATCATATTTTGCTGAGTTATTTATGTTCACTAAAGTCCACTTAACTGAGTAAACTGATTAAAGAATTTCCAGGAAACGTGGTTAAGTGTAATTAATGCTCAAATAAATAAATAGGACTGAAGTCCATAATTTTGGTGCAACTTGTATCCGTATATACTGCCATCAGACAAACATTAAAGTGAGGGAAAAAAGGCTTTAAGAGTCATAAGAAGTTTTGACATTATAACCTTCGATTGATGAATAAAATCTATATAAAATGCACACAATAAAATTCATTACTACATAATATGATATTCTGTTTCAAAACATGTCACTATATTGCCACATAGTGTAACATTTGCATTAGCAGATTCAACTGCTGAATAACGAAACACAGGCCTAACCTCAAAACCAATGGTAAAGCGCTACTTTAACAGAATATAAATGGAAATACTTTTAAAGATTGACATGTTTTTAAAACTATAGAGAACTGCTAAGAACAAATTTTAATATTGCTGTTTTTGTATGAGTCTTGCCAATCAGAAATAATGAGGAGTAATTATCGCATGGCAGCTATTTCATTCTTCTGGTTGAGATGATAACATTTTAATCAAGAGGAGTTTAGTTGATATTTAAGGCGTTCTTAAATTCTGTGACAAATGACAAAATCTGTCGGGTTACTTTCCATTACTTTATTGTCTTCAAAAATTTTATTACAAATACACAGTTTTCTTCTCAGAGTCAACCGTCACTACACAGTCAACCGTCTTTCGGGCTATCACAACTCACAACTGTTACTTCTCATAACCTTGCTCAGTATTTTTAATGTCTTTCTTTACTTCTTCTGTCTCCCATATCTTAATTACGACGTTATAATCACTCCCGTCACTCACTGAATCTTCTTACGACATACCATCACGACGACACACACGGATAGCTGTCTCACAATCACTGACCGACTTATGTCTCCGTAACTCAACTAAAACTCACTGTTTTGTTCTTCTCTAGTCTCCTCACATACTGGAGATGACGTCACACGGACTTTTCTGGAGTTACACACACATACGCACCCGAAATGACGCAGCTAGTAGCCTCGCGAACGTTCTCGAAAACTCTTTTGTTTCTGCCACTTCAATTGTTGACAGTCACGTACACACAGCTATCGCGCGAGGTAGACTAACCTTGAACGTCTTTGCCCGCTCACCGGCTACGGTTGTGAATTAGCTTGGCCGGGTTCGCCTTTTGTTACACACCAAGCCTGACATCACAATACTATTCGTCCACATCGTGCTTACGTCACAAGAATGAAGTAGCCATTTCTTACATATTAGTTCAGCACTACTGAGTCTAATACAAAGGTTTGTTATGTGAGGTAATACTATGGCGCTTTGCAATAATTGACTTTCGCGGTATAGGTATGAAGTGGCAACACATACACCCAGTCTTGAACCCACGAGTTGTGCATGCCTATAAACAGGCAACACGTTATGTTATCTTAACGAAGTATGTTACGTTACATGTTTGAAACTATACTATTTTGGTAAAAGGTAATGTTAAAAATACTTAGGAAGCAGGGGCATAACAGCGCACATAAACCATATGGTCCATTGTGCTTCAAGCATGACCCCTAGAAAAGAATGAGGGGAGAGACACTAAAGGTGACCAGATCAGAGCCAGAGCATGTGCAAGCATGGACAGGGTTCCTAACGTTTACAGTACGAAAGCATCCCACGCCATTCAGGCCCTTCCACAAGTCCTTGAAGGGTAAACCGCCTGATACCCGGAGGCGTCCGACCAATGCCAGGGAGAAACCTCGACAAAGAACCTTCTAGTGCCAGGTCGCCAATCACTGTCGTCTGGTCCTTCTACCGAAACCGGTGATGATGAAGAAATTGATGGGTACAGGAAATAATAGTCAGGAAAGTCATGACAGAAGAGGAGCCACCTCAGTATTCACCGATCAACCCAGTAAAACCAGGAAAAAGCCATCCTCAAAGCGGGTGGTAGCCGGGAATGAAACGAATGCGAGTCTCACATGTATCATGGGGTCATCTCTCTCCTTACATTATACAGGTACACAGAAGACATTAGAAAATCTCACTGTACCTCGCGCCTAGGTCATATTATATATCGTTTAACGAAGGCTCGACCATTTCATTGGTTGCTTTAGGGCATGTGTCACTTCTTTTGCTAAATAACCTTAACCAATAACCAAAACAAAGGATACAAAATGACCTGGAAACGAAATACATGTTTACACTTTCGATCGAGTGCATTCAATTTGTTATACAGACCTCTTATTATGATTGGTAGCCACATGTTATATCATAGTGTAGGACACGCCTTTGAAGGGCTTAAAATTTAAGGGGAAAACTTGGTGAGTGCTCAGGATAGGGACATGTATAATGTGTATGTGTGAAAAGATTTTAAGGGGATGCAAATTAAGCTTGAATGGTATTCATTAAGGACATAGCACGGCAGAGCTTTGTAAGAAAAAAGTAAACAGAGCTATATTCTCCCATGGATACCAATGTTTGTTGCTGCATTCAAGCAAAAATAAATAAGCAAATAAATGATGAATAAATAACCAAGTAAATAGTAAAGTAGCATATTTTCCCTCAAACTCAAACTGTAATTGGTTAATTTACCTTTATTAAGCTATTGCTGATCATAGAAATACAACAGGTATATAGACAAAAATACAACAAAACTTTTTTGCATATCTACCTTCATATCACGTAAACCATTCCGTAAATATATTTATTTCTGTTAATCTATTGTAAAAAAGAGTAATTTATTTAATCATAGAGGTCTTTATTCTCACAATTGTATCACATAAATCATAAATTACTACATAAAAACATATAATATATTGTATTCCTTTAGTGCTACCTACTATTACTGTTTCCATTTGGTTTTGATTATCAGTTTTAAGCATCTATATAAAACAGATTTTTCTCACCAGCATGCAAATATGAGAAGTTTGTGTTTTTGGTGTGTGTGCGTGTATGTGTGTGTCTATCTCTCTCTCTCTCTGTGTGTGTTTGTGTGTGTGTGTGTGTGTGTGTGTGTGTGTGTGTGTGTGTGTGTGTGTGTGTGTGAAATTTTAAATAAGTATCACCGGATCATTTAAAAGAAAGCAAAGCATCAACTTCCCCTATTTTCTCCGTTATTGCTGTGGTATCAAACCACCACACTCTGTCATAGGTATGGTGAAGAACACGCCTCAAAAGACCCCGGGAAATGATACAAAACCCACCAAAGATTATCCTTGGCGTTCTTTGTACGACAGCCATTTACATGAAGAAATAAACCGTTTACGGATAATCTGCATAGTTGTATAGATATAGAAACTCATGTGACTGTTACACATTGGAGTTTTTATTGCGTCATTGCAAAGTAAGAAGTGTCTATGATAAAGCAGAGCTACAGTTACAGCGAAGAAAAGAACGAAATAATAAAAGAGAAAACTTGGTTGAAGTATAATTTTCCGGTATGAATGCACTGACGTCATACCCTTCAGAGAGAACCTTTTTGCTTCACAATCTATTTTTAGTGAAGGAGGTAAAAGCGTAATCCATTAGGGTCTAAGGGCAAGTTTTCTCATACCGTTAAAAGGCAGAATGAGTGCCGCCGTAATTCCACACCACGGTGCATTATTTCTGCTGTTTCCATCATATATATTTTTCTGCGGTTCAAGTATGGAATCCAGGTCTCGGTTGCTAATGTACCAACCTGTGAAACAAGTGCTTTTGAGTTTCAATATTTAAAATTCTTTGGCACAGTGTTCGGTGCCAAGCCACAGGTACTGCTGTAAAACGTCCCCATTGGCACAGACAATCTAAAACACCTCGCTGAAAGTGGGGGATCGATCCCAGGATACCCTTGTTCTGCGGTTGTATCTGTTAACCACTACATAACAGGGCTACTGGATAACAGTGGTGTGGTTGTGTTGCTGTGCACGTCATTGCACCATTGAGAATTAACCTGCTATCCGTAACCTGAGAGTAACTGCTTTGCTTCTTTTTGAGCAGAAAAAATTGCTTTCCGATTTTTTGTCGTACTTACGACGTTTTAAATTCACTTTTAAATACTCATGCCAACTTAATAATTGCACTTCCTATTGGTTAGAGTGAGTAGGTTCTGTCAGATTGAGGGAGTTTACGTAAAAGGAGAGATGTTTTGTCTTCGGCTAACTCTGTAAGACAGCTAATTAGGAGAATTTCTTGGAACTGAGTGTCTTAACGTGTAGGATCCACAACGAAGAGTAGATAAAATATAATAGTTTGAACAAACACAAGAATACTATTTCTATTAATTTTAACAAGGATTATATCATATATTTATACATCTATCCCTAATGGTTTAACTATGTTATTCATTCCGTTTATTTTATTATATTTTGTGTAGAGATTTTAATTAGTACCCATATTTAAATTAAGAGAACACTGAGAACTACGTGATAGCTATTGCGACCTCTAGAAGAAAGGGATAAATTGGAGGTATCAGGTGGACAGGCCGCAGAGATGCGCGGAAGTCCCTAACAATAAAATTCTGTGCCACTGTCTCTACGTGCCTAGAGAGGGGATGGACGACCCTTTCGACTAGACAATCCTCTAGTGCCTACCGAAATACTCTTTCCACGGAGCAATCATCAGCACTTTCTGTGCGGCATTGCCACACACCATGAAACATAGAGCATACCTAAAATATGAAAAGGAAACGGAATGAAAGAGTAAAATGAGGGAAAGGAAATTGTGGTAGATTAGAAACTCCCCGGCATTCGCCTATTAACTACAGAAACCCAAGGTCATAATGGGCAGTCGACAGAATCGAACCGGAGCTCTCCCGAATGAGAGGCTCAAACGTTAGCGCTGAGCCAAGTTGCCCACTAATTGGGGTCATACTTATCAGTGGCGGTGTGGACCAGAGATAAATAAATGTGGCTAATTACTCCGTAATGGTCGTAACTTACGTATTTCCACACTCCTTCCTACTCCCGCACACAAAACTTCACATTCGTCTAGTCTATTAATTCTAAACAGTTTATTTTAATGTTATTACATTGTAACTTCTCCTCCAGCCTCGCGTAGCTGACTCTGAAATTTCGTTTAGTTATATCCTCATTAGATGAATGACGTCTTCGCGTGAATAAAACACTGAATATTAATGTGAACTGACAAATTCTCTATTTTACGCACAGGTTTTATTTTCGCTAGTTTGTTTGTAGTCATGTAGCTTTTGATTACTTCTATTTGTTCATATGTAATAGATTTTAACTTACTAGATTCTGTATTTTAGAAAGTTACAAGTATATGCCATGTGCAGTTATCAAATTGTTTCACTTGATTTCATTTTCGTTCCCTTGATTGATTTCAGGTAAATAGGCTTTCCCCGGCATTGTTGAAGTTTCCGTCCCTTCCTATTTTATTCCATACGTTAACCAGGAATTCTACATGATGAGTGTAACAAATATCTTCAAAACAATTATTGTCAATAAGGAACAGTTTCGCCGAAAAATAATAATTTATGTCAAACATTTGGAGCCATCTAGCTTCTTGACGAATGGATATGGCTTATTATTTCGCTAACTGCCGTACAAATATTGTGTGAAGAATAATATAATGCATTTTACCTTAAATTGAATTAATTTAGTCACAATTTAATGTTAATTTGACATTACCAAATCTCCTAGAAACTGAACTTCGCATGACCTTTTAACATTAAATTGTTACTAAATTCATTCAAATTAAGGCAGAAATACATTGCAAAATTATTTACAAAATGTTTGCACGACAATTATCGAAATAATAACCCATTTATATCCATTTATCGAGAAGCTAGATGACTCCAAATATTTGACCCAAATTATTTTTTTTTTTTTTTTCAGCGAAACGGTTGTTTGTTGGCAATAATTTTATTGGAAATATTTGTTACACTCATAATCTAGAATCACTAGTTAACGTATAGCCAGCAGTACCTTCCACCCAGTATATATAAGAACCTGAGCCGTTTATCATCTGTTTCCTGCTTAATACAGTTTCTTTCCTCAATAAATAATGCAAGTTACACTTATTCTCGTTCAGTAATCCCCGATTTATATGCTTCCCAAGCTTTTATTCTTTATCTTCTCTTTCTTTAGTTAACATTTATTGAACAGACATGTATTATTTATGTTAATGATACTATTAAATTCCTTTTCCCTCATTTTATTTTCTTCTCCTTATGCTTGTTTCGTAGCACGTTTGATATAGAGCGATTATAGGGTTTATCTGGTACATTCAAAATATAGCGAATGTTTCTACCTCATTATTAAAGATGAAGCAACGTTACAAGAGGACACTGTGGTTACTGGATGAAAAGCAATGACACACCTTGGGAATTCAAAAGGAATTGGATCTCTGAGTGTCGTCGTGTTATAATCAGAAAGCTAAAGCTCAGTTTCCCACTCATCGACAAATGTAGCTTGAAGGAAGTTAAATTTTGCGTCGTTAATTTTTGCCATATTTTCAACGTTAGTTACATCAACGTGACAGTGAAACGACAGTAGTGATTCCCAACATGCGTTTCTGAACTTTTTATGCATGAATGTTTGCAAAGTATCTGTCCATTGGCTGCAGTTATGCATTATTATAACAAAATTCGATGTGTTGCATTCATGAGTTTTTCTCTCATTCTTCAAAAAATTATTCATACAAAAGCTTATTCTTCCACCCACTTCATGTTAATCGACACAAAGATATATGAAAATGTGTTTACTACATATTTCGTTATGGGTACAATGGGAAAAATAATACAGTAGGCTTAAGCGATAGCCAAGTATTTTAATGCAATGGCTTTGGAATTCCGCTTTCTTTGCGTGGCCAGGTGGAAAAAAGAGCTCTTTGAGAATACTGTAACTATTTGAAAATATAAAACAATAAGAAATGGTTAAGTTTACAGAAAAATATATTTGACACAAATCGCGTTTTTAATATCTACGTTTTCTGTGCACCAAGACATACCTCCTACGGTTTACCAGTTATGCAAAAGTCTTTTGAAACTATGGACTTCAGAGGATATTCAAGAAAATTCAAGATATACACTTAATTTGTGATGAAAATATCTGAAACCTGTCGTATTTTAATTAAAATCGTTAGAACCATTTTTAAAAATTAAGATTTTCCTAAAAACGCATCATATAAAGGGTAGTTTAGAGAATGAAATTTCCTCAAAACTCTTTGCGTTGCATCCTTGGAAGATGCTGAACTTCCAATGTTGAACCCAGTAGTCGTTTTATATTTTTCACAGACGGACACACACACGGATGTTTTTCTAAAAATGCCTTCTTTTGGAATTCAGGGCATTTTAAAATATGCAATATCAGTATAAAATTTTTGGGTGAATACTTCCTCTGCTGGGGCCCAAATGACCCAGTTGTCGACGGGCACTTAAACCCCACAATGCACTCCACTCCACTTCATCTGCTTGCTATAGGTAAACAGCACAGATTGCACAAAGAAAGTTACGAGTATATTTTTGTTCATATCCATGACGTGCACCTCATGATCTTAACCACAGTTCAGTAAAGGTATCATGAACAGCTGTCGTCGTTGAGCAGCATATTCTAATGATGTATACCTGTCTCGAATAGTAATTTTAGTTGCTATTGGCAAATATGAAACCACCCAGAACATTATCTGACCATCTGTAAAGTATTTGTAATCAGTAAACTTACGATACAAACTGCCTGGGTAGGCAGGGAAATGCATGTCTTTCTGCACCGTTTCCAGTGGGTAGATGGCCACATATGTACAAAGAATTTTACCCACAACACTAAGAAAATTTGGTGTTGTGTAAAATCCCGAATAGTTACAGTAGTTCTTCGTCTTCCAAAATACTTGACAAAGGGAGAGCGTTGTTGCTTTGAATAATTTGCTCACATATCTGTACATTGTGGATTTTGAAACTCTGTTGCAGTCACCATTAAGAATATAAATCATTTTGTGGAAGTGGTTATTTCTAACCCATGGCGGCGCCGTGGCTGAGTGGTTAGACAGTTCACGTACGACATAGGTGGCCCAGATTTGATCCCAGGGATCCACATATGGTATTCGTGGTGGACGAAGCGGCGTCTGGGCGGGTTTTCTCCGGGTTCTTCGGTTCCCCCGCCACTCATCCCACCAATTGCTTCAGCATTACCTTTCCATGCATCGTGACTAACCACCGCTTCCAGGTCCATAGTGCTCTGTCCGGTCCATAGGTTTGTCTGCTCCCAGACAGGCGTCTGACCCTAAGTCCTACATAAGGGGAGGGTAATCAAATAAAGAAGAAGAAGGTTATTTCTAACTCCATTTACACGTCGAATTCACCAGTACCCACACACACACCCACACACACATACACACACACACACAATCTTTTTTAGCTCGATTAACACGCTTTCAAAGTTAAAAATGCCCATCATTCGCTTCATGGGAAGAAAATATTTGCGATGCCGTTTCGCAAATTTTTAAAAGCATCTATGGAATCTGAAATTGGAGAACCGCAAGTGATCCCTAACGAGGGAAATGACTCCTCAAACGTTGACGGGAACTTCGGTACTCAAAATAATGACCATCATGGTGAAACTGAACTTCCGAGCTAACAACAGCTTGACGCTTCTCAAATATCTTGAAGCTGGTAACTGAAACATAGCATTAGTTCGAATACTTTGGAGAGGATACGCTCAGGGTTTTAAAGCCTGAGCTAGATCTGGAAAAACACATGCTTTTTCAGGTACACAATAAAACAGACAGAGAGACTGTGCTACGATCCTACTATGTAAAAGGTCCATCTGCGATGTGACTGAGTCTAAACAAACACAAGGTTAGGACCTGCTTTAAAGAAGGGCGCTAGCTTGCTAGAGAAATGGGATTCACTTTGCAGAGGAATATGACCTAGAAACCGACTCATTTGAAATATACTGACTGGCCCTTAGTTACCTGGAAAAGATGTATATGTTTTTGCCTAAAGTAAAGTAGAGTTGTGCTGTAGGTATAACTAATATGTCTTAGTTTCTTTACGCTGAGTTAAATGGTATTGTCTGATTGTATTTGACTACATGTTTTGAACGTCTAATTCACACTAAAATCAACATTTTAAAGCAATTTGTTCGAACTTGAAACCCCTTTTGGTCGTCACATTGCTTAAATAAATTATTAAATTACATTAGCATTCGTAAATCTTAATAAGTCAAGTTCCTTGGTTACTAAACCGATATAAAAAATATAATAACCTCCCATTTGAGAACTGTCTATAAATATTGCAAAAAGTTGACACATAACAAGGAATATCTCCGAAATGGTTCACTTCATATAAAAGTTTATTTGACCAAGTTGTGTCTTTTAACGAGATCTATATTTTTTGTACAGTACAATTTGATCTATCTCTGTCGGTTTACTAGTTATGCAAAAGTCATCAAGGGTAAAAAGGACTGCATGGGCTATAATCAGAAAATTCAAAATATTCAATTCATTTGCCATAAAAATATCTTAAAAATATAGCATTTTAATCAAAATCGTTAGAACCATTTTTGAGAAAATCAAAATTTTTGAATAATTTTCCCTTTGGGTAGTTTAGGATGGAGGGATTTCTTTCAAAATCACTGTGTCGCAACTTTGAAAGATATGAAACTTAAATATCAACTTTAGTTTCTAACCGATTTTACGTTTTTGAGTTATGCTGTTCACAGACACAGACAGACAGACACACACACACACACACACACACACACACAAACACACACACACACACACACACACACACAAACACACACAAACACACGGACTTCTTCTAAAAATGCTGTCTCTTGGATTCAAGGGGTTCAAAACACATTTCCGGTGAAATCTCGACATCGAGACTTACATTTTTGTGTAGTAAGATTTTATTTCTCTCTTACAGTTTACCGCTTATGCAAAATTCACCCTGAATGTAGAGGAATTCAGAGGCTATTCCAAGTATATTCAAAATATGTATTTAATTTCCCAAGCAAATATCTTAAGCATATTATGTCTTAATAAGAATTCTTGTAGCCATTTTTGAGAAAAAGATGTTTTTATAAAACGCCATCTTTGAGTTCAGGGTGGGCTCAAAACATACACATGTGGTAAAATCTCGTCATCAAATTTTCGTGTAGAATCCAATACTTCTTACTAAACGTAGTACGGAAAGTAATATTTATATCCTTTTTTTATTTATCCTGAATCATGTAAAGCTTTAATGTTAAATTCACCTCCAACTACTCCTCCTCCTACTCCTCACTCCTCCTCCTCATCCTCTTCTTTTCATCTCCATGGACTAGTATCATCACTGGAGCCGTCTCCTGGAACTTACCATTTCTCTACCTCGATCTCGTTTACTTCAAGTATTTGTTACTATAATTTCACTCTCCATCATTTCAATATGTTGGATCTAACGTTGTTTATTTTCTCATATTAGCGGATTACTATCGTTTTCAGATTAAAGCTCTCTGGACGCCTTTTCGATGGCCCTCGTATCCGGAAGAATTGATAGATTCGTGCAGAGGATTCCTTGCCGTGAAAGAATCACTACCCTATTTAACGCCACTACATTGGGAACACCACCAACCATGCCAGGCGCAGTAAGCCTGAAATATGAAAGAAAACGAAATGAAAACTCGTGTTAATATGTAAAGTAAGCCAGTATTGGCGAAACCCACGATAAAACCGAATGTCAGGGTGACTAGTCCAATGGGAATCACAACCGAGACCTCCCGATTACGAATCATCCCGCTCGATGACATCGAGAAGGTAAAGCATACCTCTTAATTCGTTTTCATAGAACATTAACTCTGAAAATGAATATACATAAATGCCCAAAGTGGCTGGAAGACGTAAATGAAGTGGTCCTGTAGGTGGATATGAATCAGACAAGCACATGCAAGTCAAATTTGAGGCTACAATATAGTATTAGACCCGTCTGTGCAGTTAAGTGACTCCAAATTTCTCACTGATCAACAGAAAACGAATCATAAGCGAATGCAATTAAGCATCTCTTTAAAATTTAGAATAATCGGAAACAGAATCATGGGCAATAAATGATCCCCCAAATAACAGACAATATCCTTTTAGATACTATCTTTCACATGCATTGAACACTGTGTCTCCGGAGCCAGGATTACCTATGAGAAAATATACGTCATCTACACTGCAGGAACCAACAAGTCATCATAGTGTCAGAAACGGCTAGAGCAGGGGAAGACAGGTAACGCTGCTGTGACGTCAGCTCACTCAGCTCACATGCTCCCACGGAAAGCCAGTTGAACGTGTGACGTCACAGCGAACAAGATGAAATGGCATACGGGACATCGTAATTTTAATGCTGACTATTTCAATTACGGAATAGTCACAGATTATAAGTAATTACATTTCAGCTTTATGCCATATATATAAATTCTAGTTTATGTGAACAGTCATGTTATAACGCCAATAGAACAGAAATTATAACTATTTTGCCTGAGCTAGAGGAGAGCTATACACAACAATTAGGTGGACATTTTCCGACATTTGCCGTTTCGCTTTTCTTTAACTAGTTTGTCAATGTTAGGGCGTAATGTACGGCACATTTGTAACCGAAGACTGCATGTTAGATTGTGATCTGACAGTATGCTTCAGGATTTTGACTTAGAAAGGTTCATAACAGAAAAGAATTGTTCGCACACATACGTAAAACCAAACATACACAATACCCGTGCAGCAAGGGCATACAACCTCAGAAATCTGGTTTGAGAAACATTCTTATAACAATCAGCCATCTTCCTTGTGTTTATATTTGTCCTTCAGCAAATTGTCGCATTGTAAATTTATGTATTCAATTTACCTGCTAGAAACATTGTTATTCAATGAATACGGGGTCGCAAAGACCTGAAACGTGGTTGACAATGTTTCTACATCTTGAAGCCTGGTCTCAAACTGGTGTGAAACACGGGGAACTGAACACAAGCGCAAAACCACTGCACACCTCACTACACAACGTCAACAAAAACACAAAATAAAAACAAAATTCGCACTAACGCCGTTAGGATCCCTCAAGCAACAAATAAAAACCCTCAGACTAGGCTGAAGAGTGTTCTCCCTAAACAGCCCGGCAAGTTGTAAACATGCCCAAATAACATTCTTCATATCCATTCTGTTTCCTGCAAGTGGCGCCACTGATCTAGTCAGCATAGCAATACACCGCTCTCGCCTGACGTCACACGAACGTACAAGCTGGCTCTTCGTTGAAATACGTCACACGGCCCGAAGTTGTCTTCCCCTGGGCTAGAGTCTATAGAAGAAATCTCTAATACCGGAAAGCCAATGACATGAGATGTGATTCATGCTTCATGCTTATGCTATGCTTAAAAAGGGTTACTTGCAATAGATTAGCATGATGGGCTATAAGGACTGGTTGATGCTACTCCAATTATGGATGCTACAAAACATATTGAATGTCTTAACGACATTCTTCCAGCAAGTTTCTAAAGGAACTCTCTCTGCAGAGGAAACAAATCAAGCCTATAACGTTCCTATATTCGCCAGTTGATAAAGTAAAATCCGTAAAATAAAATCACAAAATATTCTAATTCTTTACACATGATGCTTAACTTGGGATATTCTTTTTTACATGAGCATCTGGCTCTACACACGTAGTGATCTCCGATATCGGAGACTACGGATTACCCTTCTCTTTGTAGAAACTGCACCTCCAAGGACTTAAAAGCCAATGCCTTGGGTCAGTGGCCTGTCGAGGAGCAACTAACTTCAGAATCTAGGACATTCACAATAAATGATTAGCCCAATACCTGGTATGGTAAAGAAGAAGGAAATAAAATATAGTGATGAAAGGGATGATAGAACTATTTGTGGGTCAAATTATCTAACCCAGCACTTGCCTAGCTACCGATGAAAACTATTGGAGATATCAAGGGGTAATAATATTTGTTCCGCCTTTAAGTTTGCAATTTTCTGATTGAATCACAAAGGTATGACTATGCCACATCTTCATATTAAAATTAAATCAGCCTTCAAATTGTATTTCAGCAGTAATATATACTAAAGTAATATATATTCACACTTTAATTATTTTCTTCAGTGACATATTATAGTGTGGTACGAATTCCTAAAGTCCATCCTTCTCGTATTGATTTTCGTTCATTTCTCCTTTTCTTGCTTCCGATCCATTGTAACATTAATGCCTAGATATTTATATTATTCAGCATGTATGATCTTTCCCCAATTATCTTCTAATATTAAGTCTTGAGGATCGTCTCCTGTTTTCATATATTTTGATTGATCCATATTTATTTTCAAACCCCAATTGATTATACTCTTGTATTAATTTCCTTGTGAGGTATTCTATATCTTCTAATTCCGTTGCCATAATCAATTGATCGCCCGCAAGCTGGAGGGAATATACTGCTAAATTCTCATCTATTGGTATACCTACCCCTCGTTTTACATCTCTTTTTCATCCTTCTAATGACTTTTCAGTGTAAATTTTATATAATATTAATATTATATATAACATCCTTGTCGCAATCCTTTATTAATTTTAAACCTCTTTGACAAGTATTTTCCCATTTTCACTTGTACATGTGTATCTGAATATAAATTTTGAATTGCTTTAATCAATGTTGAATTTATGTTGCTCAATTTTAAAGCTTGCCGTAATTTTGTCAACGGAATTATCGTAAGCTTTCTCAATACCTATAAATACTATATGCAATGGCTGTGCTCTAATCCTTTTTTTTTTCTATAATTTGTTGTATGCTAAAAATGTGATCAATTGTTGATCTGCCCACTCTGAAGACAGCTTGTTCTTCTGGTTCTGCTTCATTATATTGTATTTCTAAAAACTGTTTAGTTACTTTTCCATATAATCTGCATAATGTGCTGTTAATAGTAATTCCCTATAATTTTTACATTCGTGTTTTTCATTTTTACTTTCTCTACTGGTAAGTAGGGAAAGTATTGTATTGCACCCAAAAATAACATGTCGAGATTACACCGGAAATATATGTTTTGAGACACCCTGAACCCAAAACAAGCATTTTTACAAAAATGTCCATGTGTGTGTGTGTGTGTGTATGTGTGTGTGGGTGTGTGTGTGTGTGTGTGTGTGTGTGTGTGTGTGTGTGTGTGTGTGTCTGTTTGAATGTCTGTGGACAGCATAACCAAAAATGAAAAGTAGGTTAAAAACCAAAGTTGGTATTTAAGTTTAATGTCTTTCAAGGATGTGACACAAAGATTTTGAAGAAAATAGCCCCACCCTAAACTACCCTTTACATGGAAGATTTTTCGAAAATTTTGATTTTGTTGAAAATGGCTCTAACGATTTTGATTAAAATGTCATATGTTTGAGATATTTTTATGGCAAATGAAAGGTATATCTTGAATTTTCTGGCTATAGCCCCTGTAGTCGTATTTACTCTGGACTACTTTTGCATAACTGGTAAACCGTTAGAGATAGATAAAATCTTACTCTACAAAAATGTAGATCTTGCTAAAATACACAATACTTAAAACTTTCGTGAAATGGAACATCGTTGTTCATTTTTTTTGTATGTTAAGTGTGTAAGGAGAACGGAATCTCAAAGTTTTAAAAGATTTGACTATCACACAAAGCTTACTGTATTGTAATATTCCCCTTGTGCCTACAAGGAAATAAGCAATAAGATAATTTGTACAAATGTTTATCTTAACTAACACGAAGAAGATATAGGAATAAGAGTTTGCAAGAATGGTTAGCACAAGAGTAGAGAAAGTCATGTGAGTGCTACACGTCAGATTTTTTATGTATGTATAGTTGAAATATATCCTGTTTTCCACTTTGGAGGTATATCCTCTACATCTAGACATTTTTTCAGATAAATCCCTCAAAAGTTCATATAACTTGTCTGTGCCATATTTTAATAATTAATTTGTAAATATTTCTTATTCCAGACACTGTTCCACATTTTAATGTCTTCACTGCATTTTTTTACTACTTCTAGGACTAGATGTATGAATTCATTCTCTTCTTCTTCATCTAATTCATCTTCTATAATATTTATATAATCTTCTCTCTTTTCTATTAATAATTCTTGAAAATAATGTTCCCAAGTTTGGAAACTAATATATTTATTAAATCCTTTTAAATTTATTATTATTATTATTATTATTATTATTATTATTATTATTATTATTATTATTATTATTATTATTATTATTATTGTTATTATTATTATTATTGTTATTATTATTGTTATTATTATTATTATTATTATTATTATTATTATTGTTATTATTATTGTTATTATTATAATTATTATTATAATTATTATTATAATTATTATTATTATTATTATTATTATTATTATTATAATCGTCCTCCTAATTGGTTGTGGTTGTGCTGGTGGTGTGGTGGGGCGGCGGTGGTGGTGGCGACGGCGGCGGTGGCGGTGGTGGTGGCGGTTGCCGTGATGGTGGTGAGGGTGGTGGCTGCGGTTGTGATGGTGGTGCCGGTGGCGGTTGCGGTTGCGGTGGTGGTGGTGAGGGTGAGGGTGCTGGTGGCGGTGCCGGTGGCGGTTGTGGTGGTGGTGGTGGTGGCGGTGGCGATGCCGGTGGCGGTTGTGGTGGTGGTGTTGGTGGTGGCGGTGGTGGTGGCGGTGGCGGTGGCGGTGGCAGTAGTAGTATCGTTATTGTTTTTATTATGACATGATTGATCATTTAATGCATTTACGGGTTCAACACTTCAGAAGTACAGCGCTTCAAAGAAGTGTGGAAGCTCCTATTAAACATGACTGTCATCGAGTAAGTGACTATGTCGTCAGCACTTTCCATATGCTTAATCAGGTAAAGATTTGCACTATATAAAAATCCCAGTAAAAATTAGACTCTGGCTATAAGAAGTAAAAAATGTGTACGGTTATTTAGTAGTTAATTCTATTATGAGTTTCCAAGTTTACTTATAAGCTTTACGACAAGAACTAAATGCTGCTAAACTAGAAGTTACTATATGAAGAGACTGTGAAAATTAGATATCCGATTTTAGACAAGCCCACCCTGTAATTTGAAAAACATTTTGTGTAGCGCACCAAATTCATTTGTTGCACACAGTAGGCTATGTGCTATTAAGAAAGACAGTCCTCGGTAGTTAAATTCCCCTTTCATTGCTGTTATAAAATATTGTTTGGGAAGCTTTTCTCTCTTGAAAACACTCAACTTAATAAGCAATCAACTTATACCCACAAATTGACAGTAATGATAGGTTAAAGAGAAGGATTTTTCTCTTTTCCTCCCCTGCCCAAACTTTGCACGTGTATATCGTGAGGACCACGCCCCTGGTGGGGCAGCAACCCGTCACACACCCTGCACCCTCACGATTTATGACCGCGGTAGTTCGGTGGCCTTCCGTCGTTCATATTTCTTTTATTATGATAGTCCTCGACGCTCGTTGCTCGTGCCTTGAAAGTGTAAGTCTCTCTACTCGTTATATAGTGCGTCAAGTAATTCCGAAGAATGATGAACAATCAAGAGCACTTGTTTTAAGAAGCTCAGATCTTCAAAACGTCGCTTGGATTAACTGCCAAAGTAAAGAAGTTTTCTGGGCACTTTGTACTTTAAAAAATATACGATGTTCACTAAGGCGGGCTCTTGTATGATGTTAAATTTTTTTCCTGATTTTAGTATTCTGCTAACATCCTTAATTGAATATGCCTCCCATTAGAGCTGGATCAATCACCGCACTTCCACCTGGCTTTTCTTTATATTTAGAATTTATTACACTTTTTCAAGAAATATGATATTTATGAAGCAGTTCTACTTTCTGCATGACAAGTAGAAAAAGTGTTGTATTCCACCAAATATTTTGTTACCAAGATCTCACCCGAAATACAAGCTCCAAATATATGTGGCAAAAATTCCAAATGGCAAAATTCGAAGCCCCTTTATTTTTCTTATACATTATTGTCCTCTATATTTGACTACAAATCCACAATTTCCTTCTGGTTTCTAACACATTTTATAGATTTCTCTGATATTACAATTTACAATCGTTAATCTTTCTCAGTCTTCCAATGTCTTTCTCCACTTTCACTGCCTCTTATATGTTGACTATTATGATACAATCACTCGACGACATATAAGTACTCGCTGACAGGCTGGCCGACTCACTCTCGTTACTAAAAACTAACTGTACACGACGACTTAAAAACTCAAATATATCACTAACTAAAACTACTCTACCACACACTCAACTACTCACTGTCTGTCCTATATATACTTGAGCCGGCGTCACGTGACCTTCGAGAGCCCTCCATATACACGTGTAACGATGACTCAGCGGAATTAACTAGAAGATTCTGGACCCTTTCTTTTGTGTTTTACAGGCATGTAAAACACAAACAGGCATGTATGGTCACGAACACATTTGCTCACTGTATCGAAGGTCACCCCACCCTCTCTCGTCCGTATGTGGTTGAACGACCCAATGTCACACTATATATTATAAATAAGTCCATTTGTGTAGTTATGTGTGTGAACAATATAGCTCAAAAATAAATACCAAATATGGTATAAGCTATCCATCTTACAAGGACTCGAAACGAAGATTTTCAACAAGATCACTCGTTATATGGAACATTTTTGAAATGTTTGATTTTTTAAAAAATGCCTTTTATGATTTTGATTAGAATGCTGTGTGCTTAAGAAAGTTTTATGATGAGTGAAATATATATCTTGACTTCTCTAGCAAGAGCCTCCGAAGTCCTCTTCATTCTGAATGACTTATGCATAACTGGTAAACCATACACAATAAAAAAAAGTCGTACTACACAAATGATGAGGAACTCGTTAAAACACAATTAAGTAAACTTTTTGTTGAGTTTAACATTTCCGAGATATTACTTGTTATCGGTGTAAAGTACTTGTACTTTTCTCAAATTGCAAGTCATTGTGGGCTTTTTGTGTCCTAGTCAATCAAAGGAAACGGAATTTCAAAGCCATCACATGGCGACCGGCTCTTAAAATGTTTGACAATTACAACTCTACTGTATACTGTGTTAATATATTCCAATTTTATCTCAAAGGAAAGATGCAATAAAACCATTTCTACAGATTATTATCTCAATTAACATGAAGTAAAAAGCAAAATCAGCTTTTGTAAGAATACTTTGTTGAATAATGGGTAAAATATGAGATTTTTAAATATTCTAATGTCATCAGCACATTTAACGACTATCAATATATCTTAAATTGTAATGGACACTGAAATAGCTGCATTACTTTAATTTACTCCTGGGTATCGTCTCTCCAGCACTGGCAATACATTCTTCAAAAACATATTTCTGTTTTTCACAGTTTAAATGCCTGCATCTTCATGAGTCAGTTCAATGAACTAAATAATCTACGTATAAAAAAGTTCCTCTTTAACATCCTCCGCAACGCGACAGCACTTTTCAGACCCAAGCCTACCGTCCGGCCGCTGCGCCCCACATCCCTGCCCACCACAGGCGTCAGTGGGGTGCAGTACTGGAATTGGGGCTGCTACTTCTCAGTCAAGGAGTTTTAAGATTATTAATAACTAAATTCAACACTTTCAGATTTATATATCAGATTTCTATTATAATCAGACCTCAGATTTTAGGTAAAAACCTGTTTGTTCCTCATGATGTATAGAAAATGAAAGTTATGTATATACTAAATTATGGAAATGTCTGTTCCAAAATGGTGGTCCTATACAACCCAAAACTACCTAATTTCACGTAAGAACCTATTTTTACCTAATTTTACATTTTTCAGTTTCTTCACTTGATAATACGCAATCGCTTTGGTAAGCCTGTATGCCAGTGGTGTCTTGATAACAATCACAGCGAACAATTTATATAAATGTAAAGCATCAGATTACTTTTATCTAATGGAGTAGTAGTTTCAAACTTGGTTTCCTAAAGTTAAGTCTTAAAATATTTTATTGTACTGGAGGCGAAACAAAAATTGAGATTGGGATTGTTGATATCAATAGGAAGCTGGCGTGAAAAGAGTTGCCTTGTAATTCAAACAGTTCAAAAACGTAATTGTAAGAAAATGTGGACCTCATAAAACAGGTTTGTTGATATTAATATATGGATACAATGCGTGATTAAGGAGTATTCTACTTCTTAACAATATTTTCGTTTCTTTAAACTAATACTACATTAATACGATCACAAGCATTCAGGTTTGACAACAGGGCAGCATCACAAATATGAAATGTTTTGGCTTCATTTTATGTTTAACTCCTGTGGGTACTTGCTTTCACGTCACGTGCATCGTAAACTTGGCACGTGTAGATGCACTTTGAACCTGTCGTGGCTAAACTCCACATTCCTATAGGTGATCGAAGTCCAAACTTTGCGAAAGAAGCGAGGTTGGATTTACCTCCTTCCACTTTATGCGGACTGAGCCCCTCCTTAACACTCGGACGTACATTGTGTCGCAGTGGCGGATTGGTTAAATGTATGTTGCGTTTGACTTGCGAAAGCACTTTTAAATCTTATGCGTTAAAGATATATTCATTAGTTACTTCTTTAATACTGCTAGCGTTTAAGAAGTCTATTAAAATTTAGCGACAAAGTCGAAGTGCATAGCCTTAGAAGATACACCAAGTGATCGTCACGTAACCTATTGCGATACAGACTTTTAATATAGTGCAATTCGGAGAAACACTGTTCGCAAATGTATGTAGAGCTATACTCACTCTTATACATACTATTCTTGCAAATACTTATTTCTACATATACTTTATTGTAATCGACATAAGCGTTTTCAGAAATTATCTTATTGCTAATTTTCTTGTAGGTACAAGGAGAATTTGGGAATACAGTAGGCTTTAAGCGATAGTGAAATGTTTTAAGAGCTAGTTACTAAGCAATACCTTTGAAATTCCGTTCTCTTTGGTAGGCCAAGAGATAAAAATATAACACATTTCGATTTGAGAATTGTCAAATTCAAGCAAATAATAAAGAATATCTCGAAAATGGTTCGCTCAAAAGAAGAAATAAATATTTCAAATAAGTTGTACCCACATTTCGCTATTTACCATTTATGCAAAAATAATCCAGAATGAACAGGTCTTCTGAGTACATTCCCAGAAAATTTAAGGCATGACAGAAACTGCCGTGAAATCGCTTGTTTGTGTCCGTCACTGGAAACTCACTGCTGGTTGTAATTTTACATGCCACAGGCACACGGTGATTTATCCTCCGACTGAAAGAGGAGGTGGGGTTATAGCGGTTAATTACATAAGCATCTCCAAACAGACAGGTTTGGACATCGTTGTTCAATCTCATTCAAAAAATATAAAAAAATCTGTCTCATTAAAATTCTTTAAAGCTTCTTAGAATAGAAGGAACTATTAATAAGATAATTTTATTGCAATTAGCTCCTCGAAAGCCAGTGATAGAGTACAAGGGCGTAAGCTAAAAAATCAAGTCTTCAAAACGGCCTAGGTAACGATTTGGGCCATATTTGTTTATACGGTTGTAAAGCCTGCCACCCCAACAATCACACATATAACCAAATGAAATCCATTTTCGAGCAAGAATGTGTGATTCCTGTAAGAAGCTAAGTGGAAAATAGTAAGAAAGGCCAGAAACTTTAACATGAATTACTTAGTCTAATAATTATAGTTATTCTGCATATAGACCAACGCAAGGATTTCAGTGTAATTGTGTGCTGGTCATTGCAGTTTTATAAATATGCTCAGAGTGACGTATGCAACCGATTAATGTGATGGAAAACACATTTTTAAACAAGAACAAGCGTGGGCATGGATAACCTTCTGTCGTCATAACATGAAAATATTCAGGTTAATGCCACTAGGTCATATAGCCAAATAGTATAAGAACCTACTGAGTGGGATGGCTCAGGGGATAACGTCTGTGGAAGGTCAGGATTGCATCCCCGTGGCCGAGCTTCCTGACCCATGGGTTTTTTCGGAGGTTTCCCCGGGTCGCCAGGCGAATGCTGGGAAGGATTTCCATATCCTCTGATTTTCCTGTCCCTCCATTTCGTTACATTAATCGTTTCATTTCCCCCTTCATTCCGTAAGGTCTCTTTCAGTGTTGGAAGCGTCGGCGAGCGTCGCGACAGCAGCACGGCTGGGGAACACGTGCGTTCTGGATATCTCGTCCCTCGGATTGGAAGGCGAGCCTACTGGTTTCTGGACCACCCCATGGGATGGTACAAACGCGAGAGGGGAAGGAAGTCGGTTTCCGACTCCCACGTCCCCCTTGAGAGCACGAAACCGAAGGGTTGCGAAAGGAAGCGGTCTGAGACAGCCTCCACCGAGGTGCTTCTAACTTGGAAAATGTAGGGGACCTGCCCTGTTCTCTGTCGTGGCAACGTTCCAGCCGCCTTTCGGATCCATTCACCTCATCCATCCTCCCAGGGTGGCGCCTCGTCAGACGCATAGGCACAAAAGATTGCCTTACGGTCGAGATGGTAAGTCCCCCTCCGCAAGTTGTCATTGGGTTATCATTTCTGATTAGTGAGTGCTTGCACAAAGAGAATAGTGTAAAAGTCACTAACGATTACCTGATGACTTCCAATATATTTTAGCAACTTTGCAACTCTATTAAATGCAACACGGTATATTAATAAGAAGACCGCTTCCGTAGCGCAGTGGTACCGCGCCTGCCGCTACCGCGGAGGACCCCGGTTTGATCCCCGATGCCGGCGTGGGTAGTTTTCCTCCGCAAGGAGGTCTGGCATGGGGTGCAGTGAGCCTCGTTAGGTCCCGGAGGGGCCAATTGAGCTACTTGATGGAGAAGTAACGTCACTACATCTTGAAGGCCGCATAACTACCCGGGAGAGCTCGGGGCGCTGACCACGTCCCACCCTCCAGTAGTGCACTCCACTCATGCCAGCCCTAGTGGGAAGAGGTGGGAGACGCTGTGGCCGGACGGTAAAGCTTGGCCCTTCGTGGATTATTGCTCTGGGGTTTTAGTCTTTTTACATTAATAAGAAGCTTAGTGTAATAGATGCACATCTTAGGAAAGTCAGGTCAGAAAGAGAGTCCCATCCGGAAGCGATTCGCTCATGCCTTACGCAATACACAAGGAAGTGCTTACTATTGTGATGGTGTGCTGTGATGGGTGGTGGTCAAAGGCACGTGTCTGGCAATTAAAAATAAAGTTATGCTTAAATTCCTTGCAAGTAGGTATATATAATTTTAATAGATATGTTTTAGTTAAAAAGTCATCTGTGTAAACAAAAAAACTTAAATTAGGTATCTTCATTTCAAAATAAATGTCCCGAAAAGTGAGGGTACTGGTGGGGAGTGTTTGTACCCATAATATTAATGTAATTTGCATTTTTTGTTGTTTTTTCATTGAAGAATATTTATTAATATGATATTGATTTTTAAGGCAAAAAGAGTGCTGCAATTTTTACGTGGAAGCATAAATTACTTAAAGTCAACGAACTGTTTGTGAATATCATCTTGAATGGAGTGAATATTGTGTTTATCTGAAAAACAACAAAAACTCTCATTTGTGGTTGAAATTCGAACTTGATATTTCTCTCTGCCACACCTTCATAGTTCCCCAATAAACGGAATCATTAAGTAGTATAACTAATTCCGTCAACACCTAAGTTAACAATGTTGTAGTTAATTATATATTACTAAACACACATGCAAAACAATTGTATTATCAAATCTTTACCACCCTCCTTTGTTTTCCTTGTTTGTAGTTTTTTTCGCCCTTTGTTGTGCTGAACTGCATGTAACTATATTTGTGTAATGAACATTGTGAAGTAAATAGCCCCTCAACTGACATTCAGAGCTCAATACAACTGACAGGCTGACGTCATAGCTCAGTAGACACATGACCTCTACTCTCTTGTTAAATACTCTTGAAACGCTTATTCATAACGAATGTGTTTTTGAGTTCGTTCTAAATGACTTACACGTGTTTTTCCGCCAAATTAGGGCTCTTGACAGACGATATGTCTGGTAATTTTCCATGCATTTTCAGCGAAGAAAGAAATATCTTATGTATGCACTCACATGACTTTTTCTACTCACTCTTGCAAAGCTATCTTTAAATTCCTTATTCAGCTACTTCTTTCGTGTTAATCAAGATAACCTTTGTAGAAATGTTTTGTTTAGGCACTTCCTTAGTTCCATAGTTCCTTATAGGAACAAACAGTGCCAAAGAAAATCTTCGGCGAATTTTGTAACCTTTTCTGGGCTCTTTCAAGGCCTGATCTTCACCGCTAAGCCGGGCACCCTTAAAGTTTTCCCCTTAGATTGTAACCTCTGCACTATCAATAAGGCTACCAATCATGATAGTTTGCCTGTATGACAAACTGATGGAACTCACTCTACCTCTTTATCTTTTAGCCAATACGATCAAGAGCATAAACATATTTCGTCTGTACGCCCTTATGTAGCCTTTGTTGTAGTTATAGGGTAACTATTTACCAGAAGGAGTGGTGCATCCTTGCATTGTAGCCTAAAGCAATGAAATGGCCGGGCTTCCTACACCGCTAAATAATGTGACATAGACGTGAGGCGCTGTGAGATTTTCTTCGGCGTTCTTTGTACATCGGGAATAGGAGAAAATAACAGGCTTAACCGAGTTAGTTCTTTGAAGGGTGTGTCACTGTTTGATGACTTTAAGATTTTATTCTCGTATAGCCAGGGCATAAAAAATGAATAACGACTTCCTATTTCAGACAAGCATAAGTACATGAACATTCTATCCAATACGAATATCTCAGAAATGGTTATCCCCACAAAAAACTGACAAACTGTGTGTGTTTTAATGAGAGCTATATTTTTTTGTGTAGCAAGATTTTGCCCATTACGTTTTAGCAGTTCCAGAATGAAGAGGTCTATAAGGACTACTCTCAGAAAATTCAAAATATGCATTGCATTTCTCTTGGAAATACTTTAAACATATCGTATTTAACCAAACTCGTCAGAGCCATTTAAAAAGGTAACATTTTCGAAAACATTTCTCGTATAAATGGTAATTTGGGTTACTTTCTTGAAACTCTTTGTGTGGCATCGTTGAAAGATGCTGAAGTTAAATAATGAGTTTGGCTGTTAGCCGATTTTCCGTTTTTAGTCAAGTTGTTCATAGACACGCATACAATGAGAGGTCCGTTTCTGAACCCCAAAACTGCATTTCCAGCGAAATATGGGTTTCGAATTTTAGGGCGAAATGCAATAGCTTCTGTACCTACTGCGAATATGGTAAAAAAAGTCAAAAGCATAAGGGGATTTCGAATAACGGTCTAACACGGTGCATTGTCTTGCCTTGCCTGTCATAGCGATGGCTTACTGTGCGTCAGAACCCGGGAGGAAAGATGAGATGAAAGTAGCCAACAGTCCGTCAGAACAAATCACAGGCAGAACTAGTACGGAGAGTCCCCAACAGGTACAGGCAGTTCTTCAGCACAACGGAGTTCTAGATCACCATAGGGAGCGTGCCACTAGCTAGGTCCGACTGGCGACTAGTCGACCACCGCGCCTCCCCTTAGCCAAACACAGTATTTCCACAGCGTAAGCTCCACTGCAGGGCATCCTACCGGTGACCCCACTAACTTAAGATCGGATAGAGACAGAAAGAAATGAAAGTGAAACGGGGGATGTGAGGCTAAATATCCTTCCCAGCATTCGCCTGAGTTGTCCGGAAAAAAAAAAAAAAAAAACAACAACAACAATATGAGGAAGGTCGGCCGTGCGAATGGAACCCGCGACCTTTCGAATACGGACCACAGACTTTGGCTACCTGGGCCATTCCGCTCGGTCAGTGCACATATCAGTAGATGAACCAAAATATAAAGAACACTTTTCCAAAATATCAAAAAACTAAGGAGAAGCTCCTAAGCAGTAACTTCTTACTCTTCAAAGGTTTAGCAGCAGGTTTTGCTTCATTACCTTAAAATTATTAAAAATATTACTAGTAGTTCACGAATTTTAATGATTGTGAATACCTTAAAAATAGATAAAAGGAAAGAAAGAAAGAAGGAAAGAAGGAAGGAGGGAGGGAGAAAGAGAAAGAGAGAAAGAAAGAAAGTGAGACCGGTGCATTCTACACATCATATATCTAAAATTACTTTTTCCTATAACAATAGGAAGTATAGTTTGGAATATAAAATGTTATGGCTCACCTGTCTCTACGAATGGAATTAAATATAAATCGACTATTACGTGATAAATATTTTATAATTAAACATAGGTAGCAGCAGGTAGGTAAATCTTGATCTATGGAACTTATGCCTAGGAAAAAAAATGCTAAACTGATTAGTAGATTACAGATGATTATTCTTGACGCCCTGTGTTATATTTCCCCGTTTAAGGGGTGGACCATGCCAAGAAAGGAGATCTTGTGATTGGTCCAGGCTCCTTGGTAGATTCATTTCCGGCGACCTGTAATTTCCTGCTTGTGCTGCACCTCCATTCCTCTTTTCCGACCCTTCCCCACTCATCATATAACGTCTATATAAACCGGGGTGGGGGTGAAAGTTGGATTACGCCAGCACAGTTCCGTTAGATGTGAGAAAGACCAAAAAAATTATATATTAACCAATATTTCACTCTTGATTAAAAACGGTTGGGGCGAAAGCGAAGTGTTATCCTGCAGGACGCTGAGAACTTTATACCACCGCGTTAAGGTGATGAGTCCTTAGGGATTATTCTGACACTAGCTGGGGGAAAGTATTTCATTTCGCCGGGATTATGAATCAGAGCTGTACAGCTTTTCATTGTGTAAAACTGACACATCATGAGCTGTGAATGCCTGTGTGAAACAAATTTAGTTGTGAAGGTTTTGCTGGGAGAAATACAGGAAACTTCTCAACTTGTGTAATAATAGCAACAAGAATAGTAGTAGTAGTAGTAATAATAATAATAATAATAATAATAATAATAATAATAATAATAATAATAATAATAATAATAATAATAATTATAATAGTAATAATTATAATAGTAATAATTATAATAGTAATAATTATAATAGTAATAATAGTAATAGTAATAATAGTAATAATAGTAATAGTAATAATAGTAATAATAGTAATAGTAATAATAGTAATAGTAATAATAGTAATAGTAATAATAGTAATCGTAATAATAGTAATCGTAATAATAGTAATCGTAATAATAGTAATCGTAATAATAGTAATAGTAATAATAGTAATAGTAATAATTGCAATATTAATAATTGTAATAGTAATAATTGTAATAGTAATAATTGTAATAGTAATAATAGTAATAGTAATAATAGTAATAGTAATAATAGTAATAGTAATAATAATAATAGTAATAATAATAGTAATACTAATAGTAATACTAATAATGATAATGATAATGATAATGATAATTATAATTATAATAATGATAATATGATAATAATGATAATAATGATAATAATGATAATAATGATAATAATGATAATAATAATAATAATAATAATAATAATAATAATAATAATAATAATAATAATAATAATAATAATAATAATAATAATAATAATAATAATAATAATAATAATAATAATAATAATAATAATAATAATAATAATAATAATAATAATAATAATAATAATAATAATAATAATAATAATAATAATAATAATAATAATAATAATAATAATAATAATAATAATAATAATAATAATAATAATAATAATAATAATAATAATAATAATAATAATAATAATAATAATAATAATAATAATAATAATAATAATAATAATAATAATAATAATAAAGTGAGAAATGGACTAACACAAATGTGTTAGAGCTGCCACAATGCAAAACATTTATCATCCTTTAATAGTTATTTATGATACAAGGGTTAAAAAGGAACATTTTATTTAGTGAGTAGCTGCGAACAAAATAAAATCCTTATAGCCCGTGCATCATACACTTTTTTAGACAATGCTGAATATTTATAGATATATTATATGCAAATAAACGTTATTGTTTTTCTTTTTTCATGTTCGTAATGGTTATCGGGCTGCGATGTTCAGTTGTTGCCTTTCTTAGCATCACCGTTAACAACATGACGGCTTTTACAAAACCACAACAATCTACATAGGGAAGGCAATGGCAAAATATGTTTTTCTCCCTTGCACCAGTCCAGAATCTGTATGCAATGCCGTATTGGTTTCTTGATGTTTTGGATAACAATTCTAATTTGTCTCACCGCTACTCGTAAAACCTCTATAGGTTCAGCTCAGTCCATATTCACATTCAAGTAATTCGCCATTTTATATAAGCATTAAATAACTGAGATTCGTGGCCTACTTGAATGAGGCCATGGTCACATTCTGTAAGAAATCAAAGTTGGCATTACCGCTGTGTTAAAAGCTTTTGAGCACTCAGTGGAAGAATTTTATACTTTTAATACTGTCGTGAACTGCTAAAAGGCCGAATTTTACTATCAACTGTCTAAAAATACGTTTCGTTCTCCAAAATATTTGCTTGTCAGACTGTGAACACGCCAAAAAATAGTAATTTAATGTCCTAGGCCGGTAAAGTTGTCATGATAACCTTTAGGGCTGTAATAAACAAATTGCATATCGTAGTGACTAATCGCACCAACTTTAATAGGATTTTAAATAAAATGTTTGATTATAAAACATGGAGGGTTTTATGCTATCCATTTTACTATGCAACATATTACATTCACATGGTTTTCTCTACTCACTTTTCTTTTACGCATGACATTCACATATCGATTTCTACTCGCACTTCAACATACAATTCATACACTTTTCTATGATTGAAACAGAAATACAACATAGTACATCCACACATTTCTCTACCTACAAACACAATCACATTTCTTTCTCTACTCGGCCCTCAACATAAATTCATACAATTTTCTATGATTGAAATAGAAATGCAAGTATTACATTCGCACGATTTTCTCAGTTGACCTTTCTTTTATGTAATACATTCACGTGGCATTCTACTGGCTCTTCAGCATACAATTCATACAATCGATACATTTAAAATGGATACTGGTATTATAAAGCTGATAAACTCCAACACCGTTTGATCGATTACCATGAAAATGGGTACATCTAAGCGCTTTTACATGAAGGCGTTTATGCTATTTATTTTACAATAAACAGTAAATTAGTCATTTTGTTACAATATATACACACACGCACAAACACTTGCACACACACGCACACACACACGCGCGCGCATACACACATACAACACACACACACACACACACACACACACACACACACACACACACACACACACACACACACACTGCAGTTTCTGCAGTACATCGAAGCATCCGACTTGCTTGTTGATGTTTAGCCTGTTAATAATGAGAATTACTTGATGATAACTGGATCTAAATGAGCATTTGTAGGTCTCTCTTGTCTTCTTCATTTTTATTTTACTAAGGTAAACTCATGTCTTGAGAATAAAAGAACCACCACTTCTAATTCACGCCTACAGTGGATATTATAGACAAAAGATTTTGAAACTGGCCTGTACGGGCTAAGTGCTAATAATTATATACGCTAGAATGCATGTGATTAAATCTTCCGAGGTCATGTGTCATACATGTCTTGCCAAGCCTTTGTTTGCTGGAGTAAAAAATAAGCCCACTTGTTGCGGTTGTGACTGTAATGGATAGTGCTCTCGGGAGGTCATTAAGTTCATTCATTTTGAAGATCCATTTTCAACGACTTAAGTTTTATATTAGGAGAGAAAATAAAATGTAAATTTATTATATCCTACCTTTTTGGTCGAAATATATATATGAATATCACCCTGGGGATTTCCAGATAATAAGCAAAGTATTAAAACATTGGCAGAGAAGGAAAACGTTTGGTCCCCGCGCGAACTACTTTGCATGTAAAACACTTACTGGGTTCTTGAGGAAAACTGTTGGTCAATTTTAAGTCAAGTATCTGCCTGCTTCTCCTCAGTACATTATGGCTGATAATTGATCATCATGGTCTCTAGTACCAAGCGTGATGCCTCCGAGGTAATGTATGAGGCGTACATTCGGAAGGACCAGGGTTCGACTTTCATCGGGTTGGCCTCTCCGACCGCAGATTTCCTCATGACCTCCTGGGTTGGTAGATAAATACTACGATGGTTCTTCTAACACGAATGACCTGTACATCATTTCCTGTCCTCCTCATTTCTTTTAATCTGTTTCACTTCATATATCTCAGGTTTCTAGCACAGGGTGACGGCGGTTGGTGTGTTGAAGCAGAACGGTGGAATTTGTCCTATGAAATTATTTTTCACAAGTGCTTGTCGGGACCTCTAGGAGTGTTTCGTCTATTCGCGTGACCCCCAGGTTGCGGATGGCTAAGGCTGGTGCCAACTACAATATTAATGACATGTTGGTATCATTGGAGGCCCCCTCCTTGTTACTGCACATCGCCGTCCAGATCTAGCTGACCTTCGGTCACCCATTCATCCCTTCCTCCTAGAGGTCGCTCCACTTACTGGAGTCCCTTCCGCCTCACTACTCTTGGGCTCTACTGGTAGGCTGTGGGTACTATTAGAATGTTTCTGATCGCAGGAAACAGAGGCCCCTACATCTCCGAAGTTGATGGAATCTGTTGGTATTTTCCTCAGAAATAAAAAATGGCTAGCTAATTCTGCTATATACACTGTTTTTTTAAGAAAATTGAATACCATGAAAGAATCTCCCAAATGAATCCGTGTGTGGAATATTGCATAGAAGAGGGTTGTACGCAGCGAAGATCAGGTACTGAAACACGCAATATGATCACAGAACGGGATGGCCACCATTTTGCCCGCATGGCCATAATGGACTGCACAGCTTCATCTACAGTGTTAGCTCGATGGTGGAGCACTGCAAGAGGTGTGAACCTGTTTGCATCTATGATTCGTCGCCGTCTGTTGCGGATTGGGATGATTGCACAATACCATTATGTCGGCTTCCATTTTACAGAAGCCACAACCGCCTCCGACTGTAATGGGCACGTGAATGTCATCACTGCCGTGCTGAGTGACAAATTGTAATCTTTTGAGACCAATCCCACTTCAACCTGTCCTACAGTGATGGCCGCGTACGTGCTCGACGGTACCGTGATGATGAGCGCAATCTGGAGGCCAGTATGGTTGAGCGCCACCAGGTGTGATGGTTTGGGACACCATTGGTCAGAACAACCGGTTTCGCCTTCTATGAATTGAGCACAACTTGAAGAGTAACCGGTACATAAGAGGTTTTACAACTCAAGGTATTCCCCCTACTTCAGGCATCTCCACATGCCACATTTCAGCCAGAAAATGCCTGGCCACACGTTGCGAGCAATGTACAAGCTTTCTTCAAAAAACGACGGATACCATTGTTTCCCTGACCTGCACGTTAGTCTGACGTATCAAACATTTCTGGGATATGGCTGGCCGGAAACTTGTTCGTCGCGGTTTTCCGGTAACCAGTGACAATAATTTGTGGGCTCGCATACTAACTGCGCAAAGGAAGATCCCCAAGAATATATTCCGTACCTTTTTGATTCCATGCCATGACGTTTAGTAGCTCTAATTGCAGAACATGAAGGTTACACCAAATACTGAATATTGAAGTTCAAAGATCATGTATAGATTTGTAAAGTTAATAACTTGTTTATTGTCATATACCTAATCTGTGGTATAAACTTCAGTTCAATCATAGGTTTCCTTCTTGGTGTTACAATAAAATTTTCACAAACGGTAGTGCATTTTCTAAATGAGCCATTCCAGTAAAGCTGAAACATTTAATGAAAATGCATTTGTACTTACTCCCAGGTTGTAACGCTCAATAAGCAATCGGCTGACGTGCCGGAATCCCCTCAGTGACACACAAGACAAGACAAGGATGTGTATGAAGAGGACACTTTCAACATTATATATTTGCAGGTCATTATTCCAAAAATGCAAAGATTAAAAACACAAACGAAATGAAAACACATACGGCGGTCGAATTCATTGGTTAATAATCCATATTATATTACTAATGATTATTAACCAACCAGTCGACCGTCAAGTGTTATATGTTTTAACCCTGTAATATCTTGATATAGGATGAAGCAGTTAATTATATTATTGTAACGCTTGCTAAAAGTGACCGAAAGAGAAATTCCATGGAGTAGATGCATTTCGTGCAATTGTATATCTATTTATGCATTGTAAAATTTAATTGTTAATGTGTTGTTTCCTTAAAACAACACTCGATGTAATTAGCATTGCCTTGAGGAATTAATTATTTTAAAATATGTGTAACCGAATTGCATTCGTTACTATACTAAGCAAGAAAACTTTAATAACATAGTGAATACGTTAAACCAACATGTAAATAAAATAATTTAAACACATTGATTTCAATATAGGTAAAATTACTGTGATAACATAAAGTATGTTATGAGAATTTAGTAGGTTTTATATGTATACGACTGTAAATATGTTATTAGTAAGAATATGTTATATATTGCATGCATAAATTTTAAATACTTGAACTTGTTTTATGGTCGCTAAGAGCCAGAAACCAGTGTTTTACGTAATTCAACGATTGTTTATGTCTGAGATAACTCTTTATACACAGGGAAATAACGCTCAACAGGATAGCGTAAGTATTGTGAATTCGCCATGCTTGGCTAGGCAATCAAGTGTCTGTTACACTTTCAGTCTTCCAGCCATCTTTTCCTGGGTCTGCCCACCGATCTCCTTCCTTAAGGATAATATTGCATTATTTCTTTAGTAAGTCTGAGACTTGGCACTCTTTCAACATGTTCTTTCCACTTTTGTTTGAAATCTTTTAACCTTTCATTTATATTAAAAATTCCATAACTCTTCTCTTATACTTTCATTTGTTAGGTCACTTTGTACATCCCTTCACACTTCTTATTCCTGAAGCCTGTATTCTACTCTGTTGCTTTTCGTGTGCTAGTATAGGTGCAGCCATAGCTTTGTAAAACTTTAATTTTGTTTCTTTGCGTATCTTGTTCCTAAATGTTCGATTAATTGTTCCTCACACTCTTTGAAATTCTATTTTATTGTCCACGTCATATTCCTCGTTATAACCAACAGCACTTCCCAAGTAGTTAAAATGGCTCAACTTTTCTACACAACGGTTATTTACAGCTATGTTTGTTGTAATCGGTTCTTCCTCCACGAATGAATGTTCCCTTTGTTTCTGTGAAAAAATGTTAGCATTACATATATTGTTCCCAAATTTCATTAAGTTTAAAAATAAGTTTTTGCAGGGCACACTCACACACAACCAAATCGTCGGCATACTATAATATATTTAAAAAGTCTACATCACATTTAAAACAAATATATGCGAGTAGTTGTTGAGTTAGAAAACATTGTAAGTAAATCTTCGATTCATGTTATATAATTCGCATATAACTAAAGAAGACATGTAGGTGAGTAGGTAATGATGAATCAGTTAGTGAAAGTTCATTAGGTACTTTTATTAATGTAAAATAATTACCTTACCTTCTCAAACATGGAGTCATGATTGCAACAACTACCAGCTAACAAAACACCAAGTAAACCATAAACTGAACGGGCAAATTTTATTAGCAGTATCTACGCGTGTGTTTGCGTGCTATGAAAGCGACAACAATATCTGAATACAGAAGCTCACCAGAAACTAAATCGTCAGTATTGCCAGGCTTGAAATTGAATCAACGGTACATGACGTGTGTTATGCTCAGCTCTTAAATTTGAGATACATGGCAACAAGATGTGAACAGCAGCCGAGAACTTCAACGTCAAGATTTTCCAGCACCATTCCCATCACCCCATCCACAAATCTTACTTCATGAGATAAACCCGAAATATTGAACATTTATTGCGTGCCTTTGCGTCTTTTTATCATCCTTTCAGAACAATCTTATTCTTCCAACACACACATTTCCTCTTGAGCTTTATTTATTGACCAATATGCATATGAATGCGTGTCTTTCTTCCAGAAATGGCCGCAAATGTACTTTAAAATACAGTTTTACATTAGAGCATATATATGAGTGTGCTAGTGAATGCTTTTGCCAATTTTGAGAATTCTGATAGGTTTAGAAATAAATTTACTCTCTGTTATTCCTTTGCTTTCTTCCAAAAAATATATTTTTTTTTCAACAAAGAAGTTTATCAATTCACTCTATAATAAGTTGAATTTATTTAATGCGCCTATTAATAGAAAGCATAATTAAAACTTTTGTTAAAAGCTGATGTCTTCTATGTCTGTACAAGTGCAGTTTACACATAGAGTAACTTTTGGAACGAGAACATTACAAAAGAGTAACCTGTTAGAGACTTCAGAGTTATGCCCTTGTTCCACTCGTACTCTCAGTTCTCATTATTTTGAATTTCCACATAATCACCATAAACAATCACGTGAACCTCTGAGGCAGAAGTGCTCCGTCGTCCATCGTGTCCGAGCTAATTTCAGCGAGAACGCTTCAGTGCCTCGTCATCAAAATGGTCCACACAGTGACAGGCCCGTCAGAAACATGTCCACAACTACTCTAATAACGCTAGGAAACTAGCTTTCTCCTGTAAACTTGCACGAACATTCCCAAAGGAGGATAAACTTCTCCGGTCTTTGTGAGCAAACTTATATCAGCTCTCTTATGCGAGAGAAGAAAGGTAAGTGAAGCTCTGAAGTCATAAAGTTCGACCTACATGGCGTGACAGGAATATTCGTTTTATTCAGCTAGTGAAAACTTCATATAGTAAGAAAATACTGCCAACTTCTAGAAAATAACTTTTCTTACCTATAAAATACAAGTGATATCGCTTTGCCTGTTATATTTCTTATAAGGAAGTTTTATAAACATAAAAGAGTTAAATGCTTTGGAAAAATGGCCAAACAATCTTATCTTATGCCGTATATCTGAATTATATTACTCAATATAATACAAAATTTCGTGTTTATCGCCGTGACCTAAACAGAACGTAGAGAAATATTGCATCATCCCAAACCTACACATGCGCGTAAGGTTATATACCGGCATGCTAAATGACCGTATCTTAACTGTATAATATACAGAACATTGTTTAGTTAGGTAAAATAGGCAAATACCCTTTCGTGCTCCAAATTTGTTGGAAAGACACATTTCCCGTCTCTTTCTCTCTTCTAAAGGCAGGAACAGTTTTTCGCTAAGAATAATGGCAATGGTGGAATTTTCATCTTAGTTATGCTCTTAACCCACGCCAGGGGTACTTTATGCCCACATTCTGTAATTTTTTAAATGTTCTCCTTTAATTTTTAAGGCATGTAGTTAATAGTTATTATCAATCAGTGTTTCTGGTATTGAATTGCGTATTTGTTTCAAATTTTTCTTTGTTGGTCTTTTTGAGAAACAATGAAATGTCAAGATGGGCATAAAGGACTGCCCGGTCGGTATAATGCGATTCATGTAAAAAAGTAGAAAGGAATAGTTAAACAATGTTAAATATTACCTTTATAAATATGGCAAGATATAATAAGAATAACCAATTTTAAGGTAAGTTTGTTTTTAAAAGTTTTGAGAGACATTATTACCAGTGGTGGTCACTTCCGTTGGTAGTATAAGCTCTGCAATAATGATTAGCATAATATCTAGTGCGATTCAGGTAAAAAAGTAATAGTTAAATGGTGTTAAATATTGCCTTTATAAACATGAGAAAATATAATACCCAATTCTAACATAAATTTGTTTTAAACATTTCTCAAACATTTTGTTACTAGTTGTGGTCACAAAGTGCCCCCTTCCTCAATTTGTAATCCAAGTTATGATATAAGGCTTGGTAATACTGGGATTCATTTCCTGAGTTTGGAACCCATTATGCCGCTGAGCAAAATCCTGATTAAATTAATATTTCCGATTTTTATCCAATAGTTTTAAATACATAGATATTTTCATCTTCATAATCAGCATATTTTATTAGGCTAGAAGTACTTCGTAGTGCTTCGTTTTACTACAGAATACAACTAATGTGACCATTTGCATACTACAAACTGTTAACTTACTACATGAATTTGTGGTTTGGGAAATATATTTTTAAAACAGATCTTTAATTGACCATTTTCTCCTTAAAGTGATTTCAACTACAATTAAGTAGGAGTGCAATTGTATACTATTCACAACATTCTAAAACAGCTTCAATCCTTATATTAAACCCCTTATTTAAAAATGCATCTATGCAATTTCTGATAAGACACTAGTAATGATAGTTAAAACGAATTGCTTTATCTTCCGATTTAAGCATGCAACAAATGAAGAGGCACTTGGAATCTGCAGCAACGAATTCAATCAATTACTAAGGTGCGCACAGGCTTGCTTTTCACATACGAAAGTGCTATTTATTTTAACGTTTCGTGAAATATATAGGCAATTATCGGTCTCAGTGGGATGACATATTATGAGAACGAAATTAATTTGTATTTTAGAGCCGTGTGAACCGCAGCTTTTGTTTTCCACAATGCAGGTCGATCTCGTATACCAATCCCTTTCAAAAATTTAATTAAATCTATTAAAAACCTTTCCTACCCTTAGCCTACTCCAGCTTTAGTCTCATTCCTCCCCCTTCCGCGTGGGCAATGTAAATTCTTTTATTAGCGAAATGGCAGATTCTGATCAGGACAGTGTACAGCTGTGGAAATTATTTTTTCTTCCCCGCATCCCATTCCAGCAAGGCTTATTGTGCCGACAAATGGGAATATATATCCTCAACTGGGAGGTGAATTTGGAAGGAAATGTAGAAGTGTTTGATAAAACTATAGAGAAAAATACGAGGGAATCGGTTATCAGTTTTCGAGAGAAAGAGATGGGGAATATATAGGTGTAGATGAGGGGATATGGTTCAAATTTTCATGTTTGAGTTATTGGCGCGTATGAAGGACAACCGTTGATGAAAAGCAAACAGAAAAATCAATTGCTGCAAGTGTGCGTGAAATGGGCATGCAGTTCAATATGATCATTAATTTATTGCTTTATGAGCAGAGAGCAATCAAAATACATCTAACACTTCTTGTTTATTACTCAACAAAAACTGTTGGACAATGATTTTTTTTATTTTGGAGAAAAACCTCAATGCAAAGTGAACTTTAATCGTACTATAATTCACTTCGAAAAATTAAGCTGATTCCCCAGGATGGTCATTTAGTTGTTCCACGACAACCTGTTCACCTAACAGAGCAAGGCCAAAACATCAGAAAAGACCTGAAGATACCTGAGGTTATACTTCTGAAGTTATTCAGAATGTTAAAAGTCTTTATAATAGAGTTATGAACACAGTTAAATAATTTTACTGAAATTGATATTTTCTACTACTTCAAAAACTGTTACTTTTACATTATATCTTTCGTAGTTACTCCTATGAAGCGACAAACTCTTAACTCGCCACTAGGATTCCGCGACAAACTTTAAGGTGCTTTTATGATATATGATATTTTCTGGTATATGATCCATTCACTTTCCAACTGCTGATCTTTAAAACGTGTTTACAAGGTAAACCTAGAAAAATGCCTCTTGAGTTATAGAAGGAAAATTACATTAGCTCTTCAAATTTACTGTGTTTACCAAAGTCATTTTATGACAAATGTGTTTCTAAACACCCTCATTTTCTCACAGATTATGATTCTGCACAGCAAAAGAAATAATTTTAACCATTTCCCTACTGAGCCGTCTATCGCCGACACTTCATAGTCAGAGGAAAACATTTTGTTCCACACAAAAATCAAATGCCTATTGATAATTCACTGAAAACATAGCTTTAAGCTGATCTGAGCACCCAAAAAGCATTTTGAGAAAACGTTACACCCCTGTGTGTCTGTGGGATGTATCTGAAAATCCCTCACCCCTTTAAAGATAAAGATGATAGCCCTAATAGCCCTTGGAGCAAAGCTTCCTACCAAAGTTGGGCTAGCTCAATGGTACTGACAGGTTGAGCTAGTTTTTTCTTAATTTTTTCAAAAATGATGATTTAGATTACGTTCATTTAGCCTAAGAAAAGGCATATTTGAAATTTTATCTGAATAACAAGACAAGGTCTCTTCCTTCTGGATGAATTTCATGTTTTATATCTGGTAAACTGCAAGATATAGAAACAACTTTGTATGAAACGTTAAAATTTCTTTAATGTGATAATAGCCGTCTTAGAAATATTCGTTGTAACATATTTATTGTTTTCAAGTTGAACTGCCATGTTTCATCCACAACGTATCGTTGGTAATTCTTATTTGTTTTTCCTTCATGGCATCATTAGTCACAGGAACTGACTTGCAATTATCCAAGTTCATTTTTAGCAAAAATGTATGTTACGCTCACATGACTCTCTACTCTTTTACTAACTATTCTTACAAACTCTTATGTAAGTCGAAATAAAACTTAGCAGAAATTATCTTATGGAATACAGTAGGCTTTGAGAGAGAGTCAAATCTTTTAAAGCTGGTCGCTATATGAAGGCTTTGAAATTCCGTTCTCTTTGCACGCAAAGAGATAAAAAATGAATAACGACCTTCCATTTAAGAAAAGTATAAACATTGCAAAACTCAGACACATAACAAGGAATATCTCCGAAACGGTTCATTCCTCAAAGAATGGACACACGTAACT